>VZQC01015735.1:2510226-2545194 GCA_009823505.1 Rhizomys pruinosus
GAATTAGAGATGGCTGAGAAACATCTTAAAAAGTGTTCAACATCGCTAATAATTAAGGAAATGCAAATGAAAACCACTTTAAGATATCATCTCACTCCAATAAGACTGGCTAGGATCAAGAAAACAAATGATACCAAGTGCTGGAGAGGTTGTGGGGAAAGGGGAACACTCATCCATTGCTGGTGGGAATGTAAACTTGTACAGCCTCTATGGAAAGCAGTGTGGAGAGCCCTTGGAAGACTCAAAATGAGCTTACTACCTGACCCAGTTATACCACTCCTGGGTATATACCCACAAGATTCTTCTTACCGCAGAGATACATGCACAGCTATGTTTATTGCAGCTCTGTTCACAGTAGCAAAAAGCTGGAACCAACCCAAATGCCCCTCAATTGACAAGTGGATAGAGAAAATGTGGTACATCTACACAATGGAGTTGTATGCAGCAGTAAAGAAAGATGACATCATGAACTTTGCAGGTAAATGGATGGAGCTGGAAGATATTATGTTAAGTGAAGTAACACAGTCCCAGAAAAACAAACGACGAATGGGGGGGATGCTAGCACCAATAACCTAGTTGTAAACATTTCTTGTTGGGAGTGATGCATATTGGAAAGAACACCAACAACACCAACAACAGAGGAGACTGCATCAAAGAACTGACTGAAAGGGTGAATCTGGTGGGGGGGGTTGGGAGGGGGACACGAGTCTGGATTCGATTTGTAACATATTCTTGTACAAAAAAATATATGTAAAACAATAAATTAAAAAAATAAATCAGTGCAAGAGGAAAAAAAATATTTACACTGGGCTGGAAAGATGGCTCAGTGGTTAAGAACACTTACTGCTCTTCCAGGGGACATAGGTTCAGTTCTCGGCACCACATGACAACTGACAGACATTTGTAACGCCAGTTCCAGGGATGTGGTGCCCTCTTCTGGCCTCTGTGGGCCCTGCACACACATGGTGTATTTGCATACATGCACACACATGGTGTATTTACATACATGCCAGAAAAGTGCTCATATACATACAGTAAAATAATACAAATAAATCTTTAAAATATTTACACCAATGAATTAACTTTGATATGGGGTAATTTTTATTGACATTTAAAACAAATAAAATTAAAATATATAGCACAGTGGCACACAGGTCAGGAAGAGAGTAAAGGAGTCACAGGTGCTAAGTCCTTCCCAGCTCTAAATGGAAGGCAGAAGTGTCTGTTAACAGTCTTTCACAGTTCAAGGATCTATACTATAATGTATAGGAAAACTGATATCAAAAGGAAAAACCATGTAATCTATCATGAAGAAAATAAAAAATAAACTAAGCGAGATAAGTACAAAGCGCACAACAGCACATCAGATTCATACCAGAACATAATAGTAATTCTATTGAATCTTATTGCCCAGACTGGAAGCTCCACGGAGTTTTCGTGTGCTGCCTCGTGTGGACACAGACTTATGGTCTTCCCGCCTCCTCCTCCCCAGCAGCTGAGACTACAGTGAGCGTCATCCTGTCACTCTAATGTCTACTTTAAAAAGATAGAGATCAACTGGACGGGGCAGACAGAGAGTAAAGTTGGTAAAGCTCGAGGACCTGGATCTCATCCCCAGAAACCATATTTTTAAAAACCAGGCATTGGCGTGGAGTGATGGCACATGCCTTTAATCTCAGCACTTGGCAGGCAGAGGGAGGTGGATCCCTATGAGTTTGCGGCCAGTGAGCCTGGTCTACATAGTGAGTTCCAAGCCAGCCAGGGCTACATAGTAAGAAAGACCCTCAAAAATAAACAGACAGACAAACAAATAAATGCCAGATGTGGTGGCAAGTGTTTGTAATCCCAGCACTGGGGATGTGGATTGCAGATTTCTGGGGCATGCCAGCTGGTTGGCCTGCTCTAATCAGAGTCCCAGTCCCCAAAGTTATGACAGACTATGCCTCAAAAGCAAAGTGGACAGATCTTGAAGAAAGACACTCAAAGCTGACCTTTGTCTCTCTCTTTCTCTGGCTCTCTCTCTCTCTCTCTCACACGCACAGATGAACTAGACAAGAAAATAAAACCCAGCTATCCATGTGCTGTTTATAAGTGATAATGTAATATAGATAGCTATTTTATGTCAGGTAAAAATTATTTTAAAGGAACATATATTATTAGAGGTAATATTCCATTTAATACTAATAAAATTTATAAATCTTTCATGATGAAAGTTTTTTTTTGGTCTTTTTGAGATAGAGACTCCCTGTAGCTCCAGGTGTCCTGAAACTCACTCTGTAGACCAGGCTGGCCTTAAACTCACAGAGATCCACCTGACTTTGCCTCCCAAGTGCTGGGATTAAAGGCATGCACTGAAATTAAAACAGCTTTGGGGGGCTGGAGAGATGGCTCAGTGGTTAAGAGTGCTGACTGCTCTTGCAGAGGACCCGGGTTTGATTTCCAGCACCCACATGGTGGCTAAGAACTGTCATTAAGCCAGGCATGATGGTGCACACCTTTAATCCTAGCACTCAGGAGGCAGAGGCAGGTGGATCTCTGTGATGGTCTACAGAGTGAGTTCCAGGACAGCTGGGGCTGTAGGGAGACCTGGTCTCAAAAAATAGCAATGTTAATAAAATATTAAAAACAAACAAACAAACAAAACAGTGCTGGGCATGGTGGTGCATGCCTTTAATCCCAGCACTCAGGAGGGGGAGGCAGGCAGATCTCTGGGCCAGCCTGGTCTACCGAGTGAGTTCTAGACCAGCTGGGACTAAAGAGAGACCCTGTCTCAAAAATACCAAAACCGGGTTGGAGAGATGGCCTAGCGGTTAAGAGCACCGACTGCTCTTACAGAGGACCTGGGTTCGATCCCCAGCACCCATATGGCAGCCGAGAACTGTCTGAAACTCCAATTCCAGGAGAACTCCAGTTCCAGGGGAATCCGAGACCTCTTCTGACCTCCACGGCATTGCACGACACAGGTGCACAGACTTGCATGCAGTCAGTACATTCATACACATACAGAAATAAATAAAATTAAAAAAAATTTAGAAAAAAATACCAAAACCAAACCAAACCAAACCAAAAAACAGCTTTGTGGTGGACACAAATGGCAGGCAGCGTGTTAGCAGCACTGTAAATGACCTGGACAAGGCAGTGAGTGCATATCAGACCTGCACAAGGCAGTGAGTGCATATCAGACCTGCACAAGGCAGTGAGTGCATTTCAGACCTGCACAAGGCAGTGAGTGCATATCAGACCTGCACAAGGCAGTGAGTGCATATCAGACCTGCACAAGGCAGTGAGTGCATATCAGACCTGCACAAGGCAGTGAGTGCATATCAGACCTGCACAAGGCGGTGAGTGCATATCAGACCTGCACAAGGCGGTGAGTGCATATCAGACCTGCACAAGGCGGTGAGTGCATATCAGACCTGCACAAGGCGGTGAGTGCATATCAGGCCTGCACAAGGCAGCGAGTGCATTTCAGACCTGCACAAGGCAGTGAGTGCATATCAGACCTGCACAAGGCAGTGAGTGCATATCAGACCTGCAAGCTTACTATCACAGTAATTAGTCTAGAACTGTAGCAGCTTTTAACAATGAAGGTCAGAACTCAAGCTGTAGTAAGGGGGGACCATCTCCATGGGACGACACTTCAGGACCCTAAAACTGGAGAATTTCCAGTTGTCAGCAAAGAACTCTAAGTTTGTAGAATCCATCAATTCCCAGATTTCTTTCCCCCTTGGAACAAAAATCATCACAGATAGGGACGGGCCTGACGAAGAGGCCTCTGACCTGAGGTCTGTGCCATGTGAGGGCCTTGAAGGTCCTGAAGTAATTCAGGGGCAGCAGGGAGACCCTGCAGGCGTTGAGAGAGGCCAGCAGCTACTGGTCCTTCTGGGCTGTGAGCACTCGGGTGGAATCTCAGTACTCAGTAAGGAACTTGGTGGACGATTTAATCAAGATTCTCCACGCTGAGGGCTGCCCTGGGAGTGGGTAAGGATCCCAAGTCCACACAGGACCTTCCCTGTTCATTCCTGTTTCAAGGTGTTCTGCTGCTTCTGGCTGACAATGTAGCATGGGTCTCGTCGTCAGCCGCCCTGAGGAACCAGAGCTCTGGGCCCTGGGGAGCCCTCGGATGTCAGGCGCACTACCGCTTGCCATTTTTTCACAAACTTCTCAGACTTATCTGGCCATAGGTTCAGGCTGCTTGCTCCAAAGTTGGCATCTAATAACAATGCTAAGAATCTGTTCTTTCTCTTCAAAGTTGCTCTGCAGTTGCTAAGGTTATAAAGGACACACATGTTCTTTGTTTTTTTTTTTTTTTTTTGTCTTTTTGAGACAGGGTCTCCCTGTAGCCCCAGCTGTCCTGGAACTTACTCTGTAGACCAGGCTGGCCTTAAACTCACAAAGATCCGCCTGCCTCTGCCTCCCAAGTGCTAGGATTAAAGGTGTGCGCCACCACCCCAGGCTCAGGACACACATGTATTTATCTCAATTGCATTTATTTCCATATGTATAGAGAAAGAAAAAGAGTTAGGAATGATAATCCCAGAGAAATTAAATAAAAAGTGTGGGTGACCATTAAACTTAAAATTTCTTCTGCGCACACAGGGAAGGGTGTGGGGGCACACAACGTGCTGCTACCTCCTTCTGCCTGTGTGCTGCCTGTGTACTCTTCAGTGTGGACCTGGTGCCTCTTTTGTGAAGTGGCAGCTGAGGACACTCGGTGCTCGCCATAGCCTATGAGAAACCCAAGGAAGTCAAGACTGAGAACAGCGATCATATTAACTTGAAGGTTGCGGGGCAGGATGGTTCTGTGCTGCAGTTTAAGATTAAGAGGCCAGGGCTGGAGAGATGGCCTAGAGGTTAAGAGTGCCAACTGCTCTTGCAGAGGACCTGGGTTCAATCCCCAGTGCCCACATGGTGGCTGAGAACCGTCTGTAACTCCAATTCCAGGAGAACTCCAGTTCCAGGGGAATCCGACACACTCTTCTGACCTCCGTGGCATTGCATGACACGGGTGCACTGCAGGAGGGGGACAGTGGCTTTAAAAAAGTAGCCAAAGCTTTCTCTTCCCTGGACGCTAAAACCGAAAATCCTAAATGACCCCATAAGTAAGGTATTCAAAGAGTCAAAAAGATGTATCAACTGCACTGCTAAGAATTTGAAATGATTCCCCATGGAGACTAGAACGAGGAAAAATCATGTTGGAAACACTGATGACTGTGCAGGCAGAATGCTATTCTGAGAGAGGACAAGACTCAGAAAGGTTGCTCCCAGACACTCTGGAAGTTTATACTTGATGACATACCATGATATTCAGGTCAGAAAACCGAGACAGAAGTCACAGCCCAGAGAACAAAGAGGCAAAACTTGCTAAGGTGTCGGCTAGAGAGCAGGTTTTGCTGAACACAGTCAGGATCACATCACGTAGGCAAGAACGTTTCCAGAGAAAAGGAACAAACTCTATGAAGAAAGGTGCTGATCTCAAGCCCAAATCATCAGGAGGGGATCGTGGTCAGGGTCATCTCCCCACAGAGAAGCTCTGTCACCTGCAGCATCGAAAGGTGAATGAACCTTCACAGAGCTGCATGGGGCCAGTGCATTTGGCACCCAAGGTATTCAGTGTCCCTCACTGTCAAGGGATCTGCCTGGGCCTGAATAGGGAGATCTTTCACCCCAACTTTGAATCCTATAAGAGAGAAGTGCCCACCTGTCCCTACCTCTTCCAGGTCTGTGGTCCCATCAAAGTCTGGCTTTTCTCCTTGATGGTTCAGGATGAGCATGCACTGTGTCAACACTTCACTAGTAGAAAAGTGTGGCTGCTCTTGAGATGCCTGGGTCCTCCTCTGGGTCTGTCACACACTTAAGTCTCAGGGAATGGTGAGGGTGCTAGGAAGGTCCGCATGGCCTCCAGAGCTCTTTGATTGTTTCTATTGTCAAAGCACAGTAAGAAAAATGGATTTGCAGGAGTCATTTCTCCCTGGACACCGCTTCTCACCAGAAACCCTCCTGCTGCTGTTGGGGCATCCCCGTCGCTGAGGGAGGGGCTGGGCCCATTGGGTGTCCAAGGGTCTGAGTACTCCTGCGTTTTGGACTGTCTAAGGAGGCAAGGCTCAGTAGCCATCTTGAAGGACACTTAGGGGAAAAGAAATTAGAATTAAACTTTTTTACTATCTGTGTGGGACTAAAACTGTACTATTTAAATGGGGCTCAGTTTTGGGTCCTTCCAGGCTATTCCATCTCATACATTCAGGGCTAGTTAAAAGCTGGTCTGGCATTAGAATGTTTGTTCCCCCTAGCCTAGCACTCCCGGCCTGTTTGGAATGAATGAAGACTCTGTCAAAAGAGAATGTGTCTCAGACTAGCCATGAGCATAGTGCATTAAGACCCTCTCTGCCTGCTCGGTGGCAGGGGACAGCCTAACAGCTGCTGGAGTGGAGACCATCGCTTCAGATTAGTGGAGGGGGGCTTTGGTCTCATAGAAGGGTTAGGTCTCATTATTTAAAGGACTTCATGCTTATAACTTTAATGTAATGATATTAGCCCTTTTACTGCCTTGAATAAAACTTATTAAAAAAAAGAAAAAAAAAAGAAAAGTAACAAACTCTATGGTATTTGTTTGTGTGTGTGTGTGTGTGTGTGTGTGTATGTGTGTGTGTGTGATATGATTGAAAAGATAAAAAGATAGCAGGGCATGGTGGCGCACGCCTTTAATCCCAGCACTTGGGAGGCAGAAGTAGGCAGATCTCTGGGAGTTCAAGGCCAGCCTGGTCTACAGAGTGAGCTCCAGGCCAGCTGAGACTAAAGGGAGACCCTGCCTCAAAAATACCAAAGAAAGAAAGAAAGAAAGAAAGAAAGAAAGAAAGAAAGAAAGAAAGAAAGAAAGAAAGAAAGAAAGAAGAAATAAATTAGCAAAAGAATTATAGTACCTACTTTGTATATCTGCCTCCTCTTCCTCCTTCTCCCCCTCCTCCTCCTCCTGTCTTTCACCCTTCTATGAAAAATTAAAGAATTATATTATACCATGGGAAGAAGTGGACAGATGATTCAGCTCACATACTAACATACTACCAGACAGAATAAAAATGAATAAAAGAATATGGACACAGCAGTGATAATTTTCCACAAAGGAGCCCGGTGTGGTGGTGCATGCCTTTAATCCCAGCACCTGGAAGGCAGAGGCAGGCAGATGTCAGTGAGTTCAAGGTCAGCCTGGTCTATATAGTGAGCTCCAGGCCAGCTGGGACTAAAGGGAGACCTTGTCTCAAAAAGACCCCCCCCCAAATTTTTTTCCACAAAGGTAATAGATTTACACTAAACTATAGTCTTGCCAGGCGTGGTGGTGCATGCCTTTAATCCTAGCACTTGGGAGGCAGAGGCAGGTGGATCTTTGTGAGTTCAAGGCTAGCCTGGTCTACAGAGTGAGTTCCAGGACAACTGGGGCTGCAGGGAGACCCTGTCTCAAAAATACCGGANTAAAAATATTATATTCACAAAAAATTGTTATCTGCAGGTTATCAACGTTATTGAACTTGGAAAACCTAATTTTGATATCAACTGTTTATTTATTAATACCAAGACATCTTGAATTGGTATTACAACTATTGACAATAGTTTTTTGTTTTTTGTTTTTTGTTGGTTTTTTTTTTTTTTCGAAAAAATTATTTTTCTTTATTTTTTATTTTTTTTTATTTATTGTTTTTTATTCTACTTCTAGTAATGTGTTGTATTAATAGTAGGAACTGTCGTGCAGGCATGGTCTGGTGCTACCCGTGCGTGCAATTTGAACCCGTGTTGGCCGCGGAGGATCAGAAGAGGGTGTCGGATTCCCCTGGAACTGGAGTTCTTCCTGGAATTGGATTTTCAGAGTTCTCGCCACCATTGGGTGGCCTGGGGGATCGAAGCTCCGGTCCTCTTGTAAGCAAGCGGTCGTGATCCGCTTCTTTATAAACCGCTAGGGGCAGAGGGGAACCCGGCCATCTCTCTCAGCGCCACCCTTTCTCCCGCGCTCATCAATAAACCTATCAGATAGGAAATCACATTAAAAAGTATAAAA
This sequence comes from Rhizomys pruinosus, assembly GCA_009823505.1. Lineage (NCBI taxonomy): Eukaryota > Metazoa > Chordata > Mammalia > Rodentia > Spalacidae > Rhizomys > Rhizomys pruinosus. The sequence goes on from VZQC01015735.1 coordinate 2,518,274, forward strand.
GTCTTCGTTTACTCGATGTAGTTTTCTCAGCTGGGTGTCACCACAGCATGCCTTTAATCCCAGCACTTGGGAGGCAGAGGCAGGCAGGACCTTCGTGAGTTCAAGGCCAGCCTGGTCTACAGAGCGAGCTTCCAGGGCAAGCTGACTAAAGGGAGACCTGTCTCAAAAAGACAAAAAAAAAAAAAAGTTTCTCTCTTTTCCCTTTGGCCTTCTCTACTGACAAATCGTTATAATAGTGTAAAAATTTATATTCACAAAAATTGTTATCTTGAGGTTATCAACGTTATTGAACTTGGAAAACCTAATTTTGATATCAACTGTTTATTTATTAATACCAAGACATCTTGAATTGGGTATTACAACTATTACACAATAGTTTTTTGTTTTTGTTTTTGTTTTTTTTTTTTTTCTGGGTATTTTTTTTTTTTTTTTTTTTTTTTTTTTGGTGTCAGGAGCCCCCAGTGTGCAGTGGCCATGGTGGCAGTGGGAGCACCCAGTGTGTTGTGGCCGTGGTGTCAGGAGCCCCCAGTGTGCAGTGGCCGTGGTGGCAGTGGGAGCCCCCAGTGTGCAGTGGCCGTGGTGTCAGGAGCCCCCAGTGTGCAGTGGCCATGGTGGCAGTGGGAGCACCCAGTGTGCAGTGGCCGTGGTGTCAGGAGCCCCAAGTGTGCAGTGGCCATGGTGTCAGGAGCATCCAGTGTGCAGTGTCCATGGTGTCAGGAGCCCCCAGTGTGCAGTGGCTGTGGTGTCAGGAGCCCCCAGTGTGCAGTGGTCATGGTGGCAGTGGGAGCACCCAGTGTGCAGTGGCTGTGGTGTCAGGAGCACCCAGTGTGCAGTGGCTGTGGTGTCAGGAGCCCCCAGTGTGCAGTGGCCATGGTGTCAGGAGCCCCAAGTGTGCAGTGGCCGTGGTGTCAGGAGCCCCAAGTGTGCAGTGGCCATGGTGTCAGGAGCCCCCGGTGTGCAGTGGCCATGGTGGCAGTGGGAGCACCCAATGTGCAGTGGCTGTGGTGTCAGGCGCACCCAGTGTGCAGTGGCCATGGTGTCAGGAGCACCCAGTGTGCAGTGGCCGTGGTGTCAGGAGCCCCAAGTGTGCAGTGGCTGTGGTGTCAGGAGCCCCAAGTGTGCAGTGGCCGTGGTGTCAGGATCCCCCAGTGTGCAGTGGCCATGGTGGCAGTGGGAGCACCCAGTGTGCAGTGGCCATGGTGTCAGGAGCCCCAAGTGTGCAGTGACCGTGGTGTCAGGAGCACCCAGTGTGTTGTGGCCATGGTGTCAGGAGCACCCAGTGTGCAGTGGCCGTGGTGTCAGGAGCCCCCAGTGTGCAGTGGCCATGGTGTCAGGAGCCCCCAGTGTGCAGTGGCTGTGGTGGCTGTGGGAGCACCCAGTGTGCAGTGGCTGTGGTGGCAGTGGGAGCGCACATAGGCTTAGTAGTGGCAATGAGTCCTCATCAGACCAGAGACCAAAACTAGCAGCCGTATCCAGCCAGCAAGCTTCATCTTGCTCCTGTCCACTATTTAGAGCTGAATTTCCAGCCTTCTTGGCAGTTCTGAGTTCCTTGGTGTCCTTTCTTTATTATTATTATTATTTATTTTGGTCTTTTTGAGACAGGGTCTCCCTGTGGCTCCAGCTGTCCTAGAGCTCACTCTGTAGACCAGGCTGGCCTTGAACTCACAGAGATCTGCCTGCCTCTGCTTCCTGAGTGCTGGGATTAAAAGTGTGCACCACCACACCTGGCTTAAAGACAGTTCTTAGCCACCATGTGGGTGCTGGGAATAGAACCTGGTTCCTCTACAAGAGCAGTCAGTGCTCTTAACTGCTGAGCCATCTCTCCAGCCCTGTAAAACTCATTTATTGCAGGGGTTTTAAGCACTTATATAGCTTTGTTGGGCTCTTTGACCAGGAGGTGGGGATGGGGGGACAGATGAGAAACCTACTCGAGTGTGTGAGTGAGCATGTTCTGCAATGACTAAGTTTTTGTTGTTGTTGTTGTTGGTATTTTTGAGACAGGGTCTCCCTTTAGTCCCAGCTGGCCTGGAGCTCTCTATGTAGACCAGGCTGGCCTTGAACTTACAGAGATGGCCTGGCTCTGCCTCCTGAGTGCTAGGATTAAAGGCGTGCGCAATGGCTAAATTTTTATGGCATGAAAACTGTAGCGCCCCCCCTCCCCCCAGATAAGTTTATGGCTTGTGCCATTTGCCTCTAGAGGTCAGGGCAGACATGCCTCAGGAGGAATAAGCTTGGGAATGCTACCCTTCAAGCTACACTCCCCTGGGGGTTGGGCTGCAGGTGCCTGATGCTCAGTATGGAGAGTGGGAGCAGTTCCCATCTCCTCCAGCCTTCTGGGTTTTCGGGGTGAAACTGACCTTCTAGGTTATCGGGGAAAGAAGCCAGCTCTCTTATACTCAGCCATAATGGATTTATCCGGCCCCACACGAAATCACCTTACTTAGAACTGCAAAACTCTGAACAGGTGCTGTATAATCTTCAGAACTTGAATCTGTCAGGCTTCCTGAAGATGAGGAAGGAGGAAACATGCAGTTGCCTGAGAAGCAAGCATCCTCCATTTATGTTGGAACTGGAGTGGCTTTTGGTCTTGCTTTTTTTTTTCTTTTTGTTTGTATTTACTTTAGAGTGATATAAAACGAGACATAATTCACTTCCCAGATATCAATAACATATGAGCAAGACAAATACAGTAACTTATAAAACATATCTGAGATTATCTAAAAGGCCTTCAAGCGAGTACGACCCCTACCTTCTTGCCTGCTGGCCCCGGCCTCCTCAGGACATTTCTATGTGGTATTCTCATCCCTGACTATAAAATCTGCCTGCCATGTCTACAATCAAAACAGTCAGGTTATTAAGGAATCTGGGGAGCACATGGTATTTCTTAAGACAAAGAAAATGGAAATAGGATCAACCTTAGGGATATTAACATTTGAGAAATACTATTCTCTGTTATGAAGGGCTTTCCCGTACATTAAAAATTATTTATTTATGGGGTTGGAGAAATGGCTCATCAGTTAAGAGCACTGGCTGTTCTTGCAGAGGACCAACCAGGATTCTGTTCTCAGCACCCACCTGGGGGCGAACAATTATCCATAACTCCAATTCCAGAGGATATGGTGCCCTCTTCTGGCCTCCACAGGCATTGCACTTACGAGTAGGCAAAACACAAAAATAAAACATTTAAATTATTTATTGCCCCCCCAATTATTTATTGCTGGGCGTGGTGGTGCACACCTTTAATCCTAGCACTTTGGAGGCAGAGGCAGGTGGGTCTCTGTGAGTTCAAGGCCAGCCTGGTTTATAGAGTGAGTTCCAGGACAGCTGGGGCTACAGGAAGACCCTATTTAAAAAAGAAATAAAAAACTTTTTTTTTTTGATCAGCATGCAGCCCAAAAGTTTCTATATAGACTAGGCTGGCCTTGCTGGTCTTGAACTCACAAGGATCTGCCTGACTCTCCTTTCTGAGTGCTGGGCACTAACAGTGTGTGCTACCAGGCTGGGGTTGAAGAGTAGATTTCTTGGGATTTGCTTCAGATGACTATTGTCATCTGAAAACAAAGGTAATTTTTTTTTCCTTTCCAGTTAGCTTGTTTTGCTCTATTTTCTTGCCTTAACTGAAAATGTTAAGACTTCGAGTAAAACCCAGGTGTGGTGGCATACACCCTTAATCCCAGCACCTGGAGGGGGGCAGAGGCAGGGAGATCTCTATGAGTTCAAGGCCAGCCTGGTCTACATAGCGAGTTCCAGGACAGCTGGAACTACACGGGGGGGACCCTGTCTCTAAAAGAAAAAAAAAAAAAAATAAAGAAAAAAAAAGACACAGTAAAATCTGAATAGGAACAGAGGTAAAAAAATAAACAGACATTTCTGTTCTTTTCTAATCTTTTTTTTTTTTTTTTTTGGTCTTTTCGAGACAGGGTCTCCCTGTAGCCCAGCTGTCCTGGAATTCGTCTGTGTAGACCAGGCTGCCTTGAACTCAGAAAGATCCGCCTGCCTCTGCCTCCCAAGTGCTAGGATTAAAGGCGTGTGCCACCACGCCCAGCTTCGTTTCTAATCTTGAGGGCTAGGGGGCATATAGTCTTTCACTGTTGATTATGGTGTTAGCTATATCTTCTGTAGATAATTTTTATCTGGTTCCTTTCATATTTCAGAACGGCAGATATGAAATAATTTCCAGGAGCTTTCGGCATCTATTGATGGGATCATGCAACCTGAATTCCTGGAATGAATGACACTTGACTGTATTTTGAAAACATATTATCCGACTCAATTTGCTATGCTTTGAATATTTTGCATCTTTGTTTTGAGAGACCTTGATTTGTAGCTTTCCTTTTGTATCATCTTTATCTGGTTTAGAATCAGGAGACTCTTGGGTTCATAAAATGGACTGATAAAATGGATTCCTGGAGGAGCTCATGTAGAATTGGTTATTTATCCTTAAATGTTTGCTCTAAACTATAAGGATCCAAGATGCATTCTCCTTCATGGACATGGTGGCATGGACTTTACTCCCGGAACTCAAGACAGAAGCAGGTGGATCTTTGTCAGTTTAAGGCCAGCATGGTCTTATAGTGAGTTGAAGACCAGTCAAGACCACACAATGACCCATGGGTTGTGGGGGTTTGGGCACAACAGCCTGCAAATTGGTTTTACGTGAATTNAAAAAAAAAAAAAAAAAGAAAAAAAAAGACACAGTAAAATACTGAATAGGAACAGAGGTAGAAAAAATAAACAGACATTCTTGTTCTTTTCTAATCTTTTTTTTTTTTTTTTTGGTCTTTTCGAGACAGGGTCTCCCTGTAGCCCCAGCTGTCCTGGAATTCGCTGTGTAGACCAGGCTGGCCTTGAACTCAGAAAGATCCGCCTGCCTCTGCCTCCCAAGTGCTAGGATTAAAGGCGTGTGCCACCACGCCCAGCTTCGTTTCTAATCTTGAGGGCTAGGGGGCATATAGTCTTTCACTGTTGATTATGGTGTTAGCTATATCTTCTGTAGATAATTTTTATCTGGTTCCTTTCTATTTTTCAGAACTTCAGAATTTATGAATATTTAATTTTCTCAGGAGCTTTTTCTGCATCTATTGATGGGATCATGCAACCTGAATTCCTGGAATGAATGACACTTGACTGTATTTTGAAAACATATTATCCGACTCAATTTGCTATGCTTTGAATATTTTGCATCTTTGTTTTGAGAGACCTTGATTTGTAGCTTTCCTTTTGTATCATCTTTATCTGGTTTTAGAATCAGGAGACTCTTGGGTTCATAAAATGGACTGATAAAATGGATTCCTGGAGGAGCTCATGTAGAATTGGTTATTTATCCTTAAATGTTTGCTCTAAACTATAAGGATCCAAGATGCATTCTCCTTCATGGACATGGTGGCATGGACCTTTACTCCCTGAACTCAAGAGCAGAAGCAGGTGGATCTTTGTCAGTTTAAGGCCAGCATGGTCTATATAGTGAGTTGCAGACCAGTCAAGACCACACAATGACCCATGGGTTGTGGGGGTTTGGGCACAACAGCCTGCAAATTGGTTTTACATGAAGGATGCTTGTACTCATAAATTATCACTTATTGCTAAAAAATGAAAAAAAAAAACTGAGAGAAAGATGCAGGACAGTTATGGCAGAATGCATGATCTGGGATGGCGTGGGGTGGGATGGGGGGAAGGGAAGGGGAAATATGCCTGAACTGGATTGGAAAATGATGTATGAAATACACAAAGCATCAATTAAAAAAAAAAAAAAAGACCACACAATGATTCAAGCCGGGTATGGTGGTGCATGCCTTTAATCCCAGCAAGAGGCAGAGGCAGGGGGATCTCTGTGAGCTCAAGGCCAGCCTGGTCTATATAGTGAGCTCCGGGCCAGCTGGGACTAAAGGGAGACCCTGTCTCAAAAAGACCAAAATAAATAAATAAATAAATAAATAGACCCTGATTCAAAAAACAAAAACAAACAATTATTCAGAATATCTTTCTTTTGAGTAAATTTTAGTAGGGTTTTATTTTCTCAGTACTGGGGTTTGAACTTTGTATGTGTTAAGCAAGTGTTTCTACCACTGAGTTACATTTTCAGTCCAAATTTTGGTTCATTTCACATAAGTTATCAGATCCCCCCCCCCCACGTCTCCCTGTAGCTCCAGCTGTCCTGGAACTCACTCTGTAGACCAGGCTGGTCTTGAACTCACAAAGATCCGCTTGCCTCTGCCTCCCTAGTGCTAGGATTAAAAGTGTGAGCCACCAAACCCTGTTAAGTTATCAGATTTAAAAGTATAGAGTTACTTATATTTCTTTATCCTTTTCATTGTTCACATGCATGTCCAGTAGTGGTATTTCCTGGGCACGCATGCTTCAGTAATGATCTAATATAATGAAAAAGACAAAGACAGTATACCTCTACTTCACTGGTAACCTATCATTGCTGTTTACTCCCAGGCCCATATATGGTTAGATAGCAAATCATTTTGATTTGATATTGCCAATATTTCTTGTTAATTTCCCCTTGTTCTCAATGTTCCTGAATTACCCCACCTGCCAGCTAGTTTCGTCAACTTTTCCTACTTTAATGAGTCCTTCATAGCTATGCTTCTCTATCTTCCATTTCCCATTTTCAACAATTCTACACCGTCCACAAGACAAAAAAAAAAGCCTTTTGAATTGCAGTTCCTTCTATTTCCTTTTTTTCTTTTTAAAAAAGTTACGTGTATACGTGCGTAGGGGGGATACACACATTGGAGGCTACAAGAGGGCTGGAGTTACAGGAGGTTGTGAGCTATCCAACGTGGGTGCTGGGAACTGAACTCAGGTCCTCTCCAAGAGCACTACATGCTCTTATCGGTTAGACACCTCTCCGGCTCTGGAATTTTTTTAACAGCTACTTTGGGAACTGGGGAATCACAGATCTCCTAAAATTGCCCATAAAATGTTATATGGGTACAAGTTTTATTTCCAGAGCAAAGTATAGTTTTTATTAAGTGTTCTTCCAGCCCAATCTTTCAGGCTCTACACCATGAACACTGTCCTTCATTCTTCCAACCTAAGTATAACCACTCTTTTCTGAACTGAGATTTGCTTTGTTTTAATGATTTAGCCAATCCTCAACATTTTACACTTGAGGAAAAAAGTTTAGCAGGTACCTGATGGAGCCAGTTTTCTTTTGTAGAATTTGTTTCTGTTGGCATTTACATGCTGTTTTATGTAGTCTTTTTAAAAATTCTATTACATTTGGGCTGGAGAGATGGCTCAGTGGTTAAGAGCACCGACTGCTCTTGCAGAGGACCTGGGTTCGATTTCCAGCACCCACATGGTGGCTAGGAACCATCTCTAACTCCAGTTCCAGGGGAATCCAACAACCTCTTCTGACCTCCGCAGCATTGCATGACATGGGTGCACCTACCTACACTCAGACAGTACACTCATACACATAAAAAAATTTTTTCTATAAAAAAAAAAAACTGTGGGCTGGAGCGATGGCCTAGCGGTTAAGAGCGCCGACCGCTCTTGCAGAGGACCCGGGTTCGATCCCCAGCACCCACATGGCGGCCGAGAGCCGTCTGAAACTCCAATTCCAGGAGAACTCCAGTTCCAGGGGAGTCCGACGCCCTCTTCTGACCTCCGCGGCATTTCACGTCACGGGTGCACAGACTTGCATGCAAACAATACATTCATACACATACGGAAATAAAAAAAAAAAAAACAACTGTTACATTTATCGTGTGGGTGCGCACCCACATGGGGAGGTCAGAGGACAACTTTCAAGAGCCAGTTCTCTCTTCCTCTATGTGGGACCTGGGGTCATCTGGCCTGGGGCAAGTTTCTTTGCCCTCTGAGCTGTCCTGCAGTCCTTGGCCACACTCAATACAAGCAAATAAAAATAAAGCACAGCAGCTGTGATTGAATATAGGTAGCATTGTGTAGTTTTTTAGCAGCAAATTTAATATCAAAGCTAAACAAAATCAGAAAAAAAAAGACAATCCAACTTACAAATCTAGACACACAAATCCTAAATACACAGCAACCCCAGCACTGTGATAAAAAAAAAAAAAAGACTATAGGGTAGTTCATGACCAGGAAGTCTAACTGCAACCCCCCCACACACACCCTTGGTGTGCATTCTTATCATACCCCTAAGAGACTGTGTGGAAAAATGTCCACTATCCCACCTTGTAATAGAATTAAAGAAATTGGAGCTGGAGAGATGGCTCAGTGGTTAAAAGCACTGACTGCTCTTGCAGAGGACCAGTTGATTCCCAGCACCCACGTGGCGGCTAAGAACCGCGTTTAATTCGATTCCAGGTGAATCCGACACCCTCTTCTGAACTCCATGGCATTGCAAAGCACGACAACGGTTGCACCAACCGACATGCAGGCAGTACCACTCCATAAAAACTAAAAAATAATAAAAGGCCGGGTTGGGTGGCTCACGATTTTTAAGCCGAGAAATTGGGAGGCAGAGGCAGGCAGATCTTTGTGATTCAAGGCCAGCCTATCTAACAGAGCGAGTTCCAGGACAGCGGGGGCTACAGGAGACCCTGTCCTCAAAAAGACCAAAAAAAAAATAATAATAATATAAATAAAATAAAATTTAAAAAAGATTTTAAAAAGAATTAAAATCAAGTTAATTACTAGCGAGAGAAACAGTAAATTGCCGAACAGTCAGACCACGAGTACTATACATCAGTTAAGGTAGAAACTAACTGGAACTGCATGAATTGACAAAATTTCCATTCTAACTGACAAAAACAAATTAAAAGAATAATTAAAGCTTAAAATACAGACTTCTGTGGGCAATGGTGGCGTCCGCCTTAATCCTAGCATTGGGGAGGAGAGGCGAAAGTGGATTTTGTGAGTTTAAGGCCACCTGGTCTACAGAGGGAGTTCCAGACACCTGGGGCTACAGGGAGACCCTGTCTCGAAAAGACCAAAAAAAAAACAAAAAAGACAGACCCTGTATGCGACTCACACGCTTCATCACATACTTGTGGTATGACTAAGCTTTCATGGAATAAGAAAGAGGTGCCAAATTCAAGGAACTAAACAGCTGTGAAGAGAGACAGGTGAGACTGCAGAAAGGTTCTCAGGGCCCCAAATCAGAGGCCAATGTGGGAATTAAAGTCGGTGGTTAGTGCATAGTATAGTGCAGATTCCCTGTAACTTGATACATTTCTAATATTTCATACTAAACCTTTTTTGAGGCAGGCTCTCATACAGCACAGGCCTTCAACTAGACGGAAAGCAGAGACTGGTCTTGAACTCCAGATCCTCCCGCCACCACTTCCCAAGTGCTGACATTACAGACTTGTGCCACAATACCTGTCCTCATATTAAACATTTTAAGGAATTTTTCAAGAAATCTATCAGTTCAATGATTCTACAAAAATAACAAACCCCAAGAAATAATAAGGAACTAATGAGGGAATAAAGTAATGGAAGTGAAATAACTTTTAAGAGTTTTCAATAAAAGTCAAAAGCTGGCTCAATAAGTATATTTACAAAACAAACACCAACAGAACATACAAGACTGTAATATTTTTATAATTTAATATTAAAGAAATAAAAAGAAAAAAGAAAAAAACGTGGACAAATAGCATATTATAGCAGCACATTTGGTGCTCTACTTTATTTTTTGAGACAGGGTCTCTCTGTAGCCCCAGCTGGACTGGAACTCATTATGAGGACCAGGCTGGCCTTGAACTCACAGAGATCTGACTGCCTCCGCCTCCTGACTGCTGGGATCAAAGACCTGCACCCCGGGCCTAGTGCGTACTTTTTACATGGGAAGTTGTCTTTCAGGCTAAGAAAGATTCAAAAAAATTTCAGTACAAAGTCTTAAGTGGAAAAATTTTTGCTTCAACAAACACACAGGGTTGGGAGGCAGAGGCAAGGCGGATTTGTGAGTTCAAGCCAGACTGGGTCTACAGAGGGTGAAGTTCAGGAACAGCTGGAGTTACAGGGAAGACCCTGTCTCAAAAAACAAAAAAAAAAAAAAAAAAAACAAAAAAAAAACCAGCGCAGCTGGGGTGTGAGAGATTGACCCAAGTGGAGGAGGGACATCTGCTCTTTGCAGAGTATATGGGTTCCACTTTCAGCACCCACAGGGCAGGCTGACAACCCTGGAACTCCACCAGTTTTCCAGGGACATCCATGATGCCGTCCTTTTGGCCTTCATGGGCACTGCACACATGTGGTAATGCTTACATACATGTAGACAAAAATCCCTTACCGATAAAAAAATACTAAAATTAAAGTAAAGATGAAGATGGCTCAGTGTGTTAAGAGGCTGCTGTTTTTGCAGAGAACCTGAGTTTGATTTTCCAGCACCCACATTGGTGACTAACAACCGTCCTTAACTTCAGTTCAACGGATCGTAGTGCCCCTTCAGAAAAGGCATGGTACACCATGGGTTGGCACTTAGTGTAAGCCAAAACACCATATATATATATATATATATATATATATATATATATATATTAACAGATCTTTAATATTTTTATTAATTTTATATTATTTCGTGTATGTGTATGAATTTATCTGTTTGCATGCAAGTCCTGCACACCCGTGTCATGCAATGCCAGCGGAGTCGGAAGAGGTCTCGATTTCCCTGGAACTGTAGTTTTCGCTGAATTGGAGTTTCAGACGGCTCTCGGCCGCAATGTGAGGCGGTGCTTGTTGCTGGATCAAAACCCCTGTCCTCTGCACAACAAGAAAGCACCAGCGAGTCGGCGCTCTAACGCTGAGCCAATCTCCCAGCCCATAACAGATCTTTAAAGGGTGACACCAGTGGCTGCTGGCTGCACTCTGTGAGGTCTGAGGTCAAGCGTGTGGTTTGGTGCTCAGTTCCAGGTTGCAGCACTTGCACGATGGAGGCTTGCCATGCTTGGACTGCTAGCATGCTGAGAAAGCACCAAATTCTGGTCTAGCCTCCAAAATGCCCTCATTCTACAGGGTTGGTGGCCTGGGCAGTTCCCAGTCCAGGATGTAGGGAACTGTTCTGCGGGGGAAATGTGTGGGAAAGACTGAAGTTACATCCTCAGAGACAGGCAGGAGTAGGATGTGGGGGTCTGGGACTGTGACCATGGAGAAGGGACAGGCTGATGGGAGAATTAGGGAATCCGCTGGGCCGTGTAGGTGGGCAAGGAGGCTGAGCCTGATGTGGGATCATTTGCTGATGGGGGCTCCTCGAGTCAGGCTGGACAGGAGATTCCATCCATTGCTGATGAAGCCGCTGGCGATAAGCTTGCAGGCTAGTGCCTTTGTCTCATGAGTCTGAGGAGATGGCCCATCTTTCCCACATTCATTTGCTGCACCTGCTGCTGTGGTCTCAAGATGTCTCCTTACTGTGACGGCATGGTGCTGTAATTCATGTTCATTTGCTGCCTTTTGGGGGCTCACCAATGGAAAATCCATTACTTTGGAATACTGAAGAGAAGGTATAATGACCCTCTCCAAGGCAGATACTGAAAAATTGAGGAAACTCTTTTTTTATTTTGTCTATTTGTAGACCAGGTTTCTCTATAGCCCACCAGCTGTCCTAGAACACTCACCTGTAGACAACTGGCCTTGAAACCACAGAGTATGTCTTCCTCTGCCTCCAAGTGCGTAGGCAGTATAAGGTGATAGCGCCACCAAGCCCCGACCAGTATTTCTCAATTAAAAGTATAAAAATAAATTGCAGACCAGGAAAAGAACTGATCTTAATTGTGTTAAAAAAAAATGTGTACCAGAATCTGCAGAAACATTAAAAGATGCTGTTGAAATAAGTGCTCTTCAGGATCCTATCTAGTAAGATACCTGGCTCTAGGGAAAGGCCAAAACTGTTTCCTGACATGAATTCTTTTTAACAAAATATTTTCATAACTGGGCGTGATACGTGCGCGCTTTAATCAGCTAGCACACTCAGGAGGACAGAGGCAGGCAGATCTTGTGAGTTCAGGCCAGCCTGTCTACATGTCCACGAGTTCCAGAACAGCTGGGACTGCAGGGAGACCCTGTCTGGAAAAGACCAAAAAATTTTTTCATTTATTATTTTTCTTTATGTTTATGAGTTATTTGCCTGCATGTCATATAAGACCCACGTGCCGATGGCAAAGGAGATTAATGGATCTGGTTGTGGTCGCCTATGTGGGTGCTGGAAATCGAGCCGGGGTCCTCTGCAAAGGCAGCCAGTGCTCTTACTCGCGTAGCCACCTCTGCAAGCCCCCCTACAATGTAGTCTTACCCACAAAATTGAAGGGATTGCTTGTCAAACTATTAGAATAAAAGGCCAGGAAAGTAACCAGACAGACTCCAAAATCCACATTATGACCCACTGTAATTGCAACAAACACTGCCAGAGAAAACCTAAAATATGCAAAACGAAGTGGGACCGCTNTCCCAGGACCAGGGGAGAAAAACTGCAGAGCCGGCGGAAATCATCGTCAAGCTCAAGTCAATGGACGTCCGACTGCATAGCGGCTGTCTCGGGAAGTCTCTGCGACCTAGCTGCAACCCGTTATCCAGTCTGCCCCGAGGGCTGACGTTCTTCACAACGCGCGTGGAAAGACTCCCAGGTTGCCAGCCACAGAAAGAAAGCGAAGACCCGAACACCGCGCCCTCGCCGGAAGTCCCCTCCACAACTCGCCCACAGCTCCGCCAGGTCCGCGAGACAGCCTGCGGCCGGAAACCCCGCCCCTGCGAGCAGCGGGGGCACGCTCAGCCAGAAGTCCCGCCCGGCCGCGCTGCGCCAGGCGTCCACCGGAAGCAGTTTCCCTACAGGTTCCAATAAGTGACAGTCTCGGGCTGGACCAGGTGGGGGCCTCGCGCATTGGTTCCCCACCTCGGCCCTCCCTGCCTTGCTCCTTCGTATCCAGGTTCCCAGATGAGGCAGTGGTAGCGCTTGGGCCCGAACCTGGTGTGTACTCCGGCGTGTGGCTTGGTGCAGGGCCTGCGCCCCTCCTTCCCTAAGTAGCCCTCAGCAGCCCACTCGCGCGGATTCATACGCCATCAGGTCCCCCAGCCCCAAGATGGACGTGTGTCCAGAACACACTGAGGCTTGCAGACTGCCTCAAACTGGGTTCCTGAACCTGCCACCGTTCATATTTTCAAGAATGCAAGTTCAACCTAACCCTAACTTTCTGCTTTCCGTCTTCAAAATGTGCACGTGCATTCTTTACATGGACCTCTAAAAGTACCTACCCATCAGGTCCCTGCCTTCATTAGCACTGTTCTCAGCAAACGTGAGCAGCTGACGTGTGTAAGACAATGAAGGTAAGAGGGCTTACAAAGAACTGACTTTAGTTTCTACCCGAAGGAAAAACACATTTATTCATAAAAAGACCGTACAAAAGGACTGCAGGACAGCTCAGAGGGCAAAGAAACTTGCCCCAGGCCAGATGACCCCAGGTCCCACATAGAGGAAGAGAGAACTGGCTCTTGAAAGTTGTCCTCTGACCTCCCCATGTGGGTGCGCACCCACACGATAAATGTAACAGTTGTTTTTTTTTTTTTTTATTTCCGTATGGTGTATGAATGTATTGTTTGCATGCAGTCTGTGCACCCGTGACGTGCAAATCCGCGGAGGTCAGAAGAGGCGTCGGACTCCCTGGAACTGGAGTCTCCTGGAATTGGGTTTTCGACGGCTCTCGGCCGCCATGTGGGTGCGGGGGATCGAACCCGGGTCCTCTGCAAGAGCGGGTCGGCGCTCTTAACCGCTAGGCCATCGCTCCAGCCCCACAGTTTTTTTTTTTTATAGAAAAAATTTTTTATGTGTATGAGTGTACTGTCTGATGTAGGTAGTGTGCACCCATGTCATGCAATGCTGCGGAGGTCAGAAGAGGTTGTTGGATTCCCCTGGAACTGGAGTTAGAGATGGTTCCTAGCCACCATGTGGTGGTGCTGGAAATCGAACCCAGGTCCTCTGCAAGAGCAGTCGGTGCTCTTAACCACTGAGCCATCTTCTCCAGCCCATAATGTAATTAGAATTTTTTAAAAAGACTACATAAAACAGCATGTAAATGCCAACAGAAACAAATTCTACAAAAGAAAACTGGCTCCATCAGGTACCTGCTAAACTTTTTTCCTCAAGTGTAAAATGTTGAGGATTGGCTAAATCATTAAAACAAAGCAAATCTCAGTTCAGAAAAGAGTGGTTATACTTAGGTTGGAAGAATGAAGGACAGTGTTCATGGTGTAGAGCCTGAAAGATTGGGCTGGAAGAACACTTAATAAAAACTATACTTTGCTCTGGAAATAAAACTTGTACCCATATAACATTTTATGGGCAATTTTAGGAGATCTGTGATTCCCCAGTTCCCAAAGTAGCTGTTAAAAAAATTCCAGAGCCGGAGAGGTGTCCTAAACCGATAAGAGCATGTAGTGCTCTTGGAGAGTACCTGAGTTCAGTTCCCAGCACCCACGTTGTAGGGCTAACAACCTCTGTAACTCCAGCCCTCTTGTAGCCTCCAATGTGTGTATCCCCCCTACGCACGTATACACGTAACTTTTTTAAAAAGAAAAAAAGGAAATAGAAGGAACTGCAATTCAAAAGGCTTTTTTTTTTGTCTTGTGGACGGTGTAGAATTGTTGAAAATGGGAAATGGAAGATAGAGAAGCATAGCTATGAAGGACTCATTAAAGTAGGAAAAGTTGACGAAACTAGCTGGCAGGTGGGGTAATTCAGGAACATTGAGAACAAGGGGAAATTAACAAGAAATATTGGCAATATCAAATCAAAATGATTTGCTATCTAACCATATATGGGCCTGGGAGTAAACAGCAATGATAGGTTACCAGTGAAGTAGAGGTATACTGTCTTTGTCTTTTTCATTATGTTAGATCATTGCTGAAGCATGCGTGCCCAGGAAATACCACTACTGGACATGCATGTGAACAATGAAAAGGATAAAAGAAATATAAGTAACTCTATACTTTTTAAATCTTGATAACTTACAGTGGTTTTAGGTGGCTCACACTTTTAAATCCTAGCACTAGGAGGCAGAGCCAAGCGGATCTTTGTGAGTTCAAGACCAGCCTGGTCCTACAGAGTGAGTTTCCAGGACAGCTTGGAGGCTGACAGGAGGCGTGGGGGTGGGGTGGATCTGAAATACATTAAGGTTGAAATGAAGCCCAAAAATTTTGGACTGAAATATGTAACTCAGTGGTAGAAACACTTGACTTACACATACAAAGTTCCAAACCCCAGTACTGAAGAAAATAAAACCCTACTAAAATTTACTCAAAAGAAAGATATTCTGAACTAATGTTTGGTTTTGTTTTTTTTGAAAGGAAAAAAACTATTTATTTATCTTATTTAATATTTCATTTTGGTCTTTTTGAGACAGGGTCTTCCCTTTAGTCCCAGCTTGGCCCGAGCTCACTATATAGACCAGGCTGGCCTTGAGCTCACAGAGATCCCCTGCCTCTGCCTCTTGACCTGAGGCTGGAACTAAGCGTAGCACCACCATACCCGGCTGAAATTCATTTGTGGGTTCTTTTTCGGTTTTTTTTTTTAATTTCGCATGCTTGTGTATTTCATACATCTTTTTCCATCCAGGTTTCAGGCTAGTTTCTACCCCTTCCCTCCCCCCCATCCACCCCACCGCCATCCCAGATCATGCATTCTGCCATAACTGTCCTGGCATCTTGCTCTCAGTTTTTTTTTTCCATTTTTTAGCAATTAAGTGATGATTTTATGTAGTACAAGCATCCTTCATGTAAAACAATTGCAGGATGTTTGCCCAAACCCCCACAACCATGGGTCATTGTGTGGTCTTGACTGGTCTCAACTCACTACATATAGACCATGCGGCTTAAACTGACAAGATCACACTGCTTCTGCTCTTGAGGTTCAGAAGGAGTAAAAGGTCCATGCCACCATGTCCATGAAGGAGAATGCATCTTGGATCCTTATAGTTTAGAGCAAACATTTAAGGATAAATAACCAATTCTACATGAGCTCCTCCAGGAATCCATTTTATCAGTCCATTTTATGAACCCAAGAGTCTCCTGATTCTAAACCAGATAAAGAGAATACAAAAGGAAAGCTACAAATCAAGGTCATCTCAAAACAAAGATGCATAAAAATTCCAAGACATAGGCAAATTGAGGTCGGATAAATATGTTTATCAAAATACAGTCAAGTGTCATTCATTCCAGGAATTCAGTTGCATGGATCCCAATTCAATAAGTGCAGAAAAAGCTCCTGAGAAATTAAATATTCATAAATTCTGAAGTTTCTGAAAAATAGAAGGAACCAGATAAAAATTATCTACAGAAGATATAGCTAACACCATAATCAACAGTGAAAGACTATATGCCCCCTAGCCCTCAAGATTAGAAACGAAGCTGGGGCGATGTGGTGGCACACGCCTAATCCTAGCAACTGGGAGGCAGAGCAGGCCGGAATCTTCAATCTGAGTTCAAGGCAGCCTGTCTACACAGCGAAATTCCAGGACAGCGGGCTAACAGGGAGACCCGTCTCGAAAAGACAAAAAGAAAAAAAAAAAAAAAGATTAGAACAAGAACAAGAATGTCTGTTTATTTTTTCTACCGTCTGTCCCGATTCAGTATTTTAACTGTGCTTTTTTAATTTTCTTTTTTTTTTTTTTATTTCTCATTCTAAGACAGGTCCCCCCTGGTAGTTCCAGCTGTCCTGGATATCAGGCTATGCTAAACCAGGCTGGCCTGAAAACTTGCTTGTATGTAAGTGCACCTGTGTTGTGTAGAGCCTGTGGAGGATGGAAGAGGGCATCAAGTCCCCTGGAACTGGAGTTATGTGTGGATGGTTGTTAGCTGCCGTGTAACTTTGTTAGCTGCCATGTAACTACGGGATTTGAACTCGGGTCTTCTGTGACAACAGCCAGTGCTCTAGCACTAAGAAGTCTCTCCACCCTTCTGCTTTATCTGATAGTGCAGGTGGTTTTCAGTGCTGTCCGGGTTTGCTCTGCCAGCAGCAGTGTGCAGCATTTGTTCTGTGTGTGCACTGACACACATTTTCACCCTCAGGTTTTCTTCCATTGTTATTACAAACAATGCTGGCAGTAAACTTCCTTGTACATCTCCTGGGCAAGAATTTCTCTGGACATATCACTAGTAATGGATTACAGCTCTGTGAATAGCTGAAATAGAAAAAAATCATGTACAGGGCCTGACCCCCATAGAGATTTCTCCTGCTTAAAATCACATCCAACTTGGGCAGGCTCATCCATGTGCTTGTCTACACTGAGAATCCTCTACCATCCATGTGCTGGTCTACACTGAGAGTCCTGTATCATCCATGTGCTCATCTACACTGAGAGTCCTGAATCATCCATGTGCTCATCTACACTGAGAGTCCTGAATCATCCATGTGCTCGTCTACACTGAGAGTCCTGTATCATCCATGTGCTCGTCTACACTGAGAGTCCTGTATCATCCATGTGCTTGTCTACACTGAGAGTCCTGAATCATCCATGTGCTTGTCTACACTGAGAGTCCTGTATCATCCATGTGCTGGTTTACACTGAGAGTCCTGTATCATCCATGTGCTCATCTACACTGAGAGTCCTGAATCATCCATGTGCTCATCTACACTGAGAGTCCTGAATCATCTATGTGCTCATCTATACTGAGAGTCCTGTATCATCCATGTGCTCATCTACACTGAGAGTCCTGTATCATCCATGTGCTTGTCTACACTGAAAGTCCTGTATCAGGCTTCTCTTTTCTGTTTCTGGTTTGATGTTTCTTTTTCCAGTTTTTTTTTTTTTCTTTTAATGGTTTGGAATACATTTGGTTTTTATTCTGATGGTTCCTCTTCTCATTTAACTGTGTGTGTGTGTGTGTGTGTGTGTGTGTGTGTGTGTATGTGTGTGTGTGTGTGCAATTGATCAGTGCCCAGATGAGGCAGCCATATACAATGATTAAGACAGGTTTTAGCCGGGTGTGGTGATACACACCTTTGATTCCAGCACTCGGGAGACAAAGGCTGGCAGGTCTTTGCAGCCTGGTCTACATAGCAAGTTCTAGGCCAGCTGGGACTAAAGGCAGACCGTATCTCAAAAAGACCAAAAAAAAAAAAAAAGGACCAGTGCCTTTACAGGGGTCTTGGATCACCAGTTGCATCTGTGAAAGGGGCACAACCGTTGTTCAGCATTGTTCTTAGTTCATGTGTATGTTCAGTTTAATCCACTGAGTATTCACTGTACACTCAAATTAGGCTTTGAGGCTCGCAGAGTTTATGATCTAATAAAGGAACAGAAATGTAGTGCAGTTTCCCTGTGATGGAGTCTTACTTCTTTTTTTCTCTCATTTCCCTTCTAATTTGTGGTCCACATAAGGTATTTTTAAAAGCATGAACCAGATATACCTCAACTCTGTTCAAAACATGTTAGCTTAAACTACTGCACATAAACCACAAACTTCTCACCAGAACCTCAGCACTGGATGCTGAGCCCTGCCTCCCTCACTACCCCATCAAGTGCCACTCCCCGCCCCCACCCCCGGACTCCAGCACACTGGCTGCTTAATCCCCTGAACAGACTCCCGACTGCCGTCTGCTCATCATCCCAATCCATTCCACCTGCCGTTCCCCTTGGTGAGTCGCTTCAGGTTTCAGCTTGATTCAGAATCCACCCTGTTGAGGAAGAAATGAATCGACCATAGTCCATGACTCGCAGAATCTCCAGGGGCCCCAGAAGCCACATGGAGATACAGGAGTCTCAAACACACAAGGATCTAGTGGGAATCCATTGCTGCACCCGGGGCTACCACTGGACACAGTCAAGAAGTGTCTTCATTTTGCTCACTTTCAAGATCAAGCTTTGCATGGTGTGCCTGCTTGGTGGGGCCCAGGTCATGAGACTTTGCTACAAGGCAAGTCAAAGAGGCAGATTTTCTCAGAAAATGTCTCAGATGTTCAAGTGCTCCAAAGTACCTGCCTTTGAGAAAACATGTCACATGAATACTAGGTGTCGTGGAAAGCAGAGGCCTTCCCCGACAGCCCCGGTGCATTTTCCACACTCGGCCCCAGTACTCCTTCAATGCTGTATTCTTTTTTTTTTTTATTAATTTTATTTATTTATTGTATGTGTATGAATGTACTGTCTGCATGCAAGTCTGTGCACCCGTGTCGTGCAACGCCGCGGAGGTCAGAAGAGGGTCTCGGATTCCCCTGGAACTGGAGTTCTCCTGGAATTGGAGTTTTAGACAGTTCTCGGCCGCCATGTGGGTGCTGGGGATCGAACCCGGGTCCTCTGTAAGAGCGGTCGGCGCTCTTAACCGCTAGGCCATCTCTCCAGCCCCAATGCTGTATTCTTTAAGGAACTGCTCACGACTGATCTAAATGCCTTAGAGTCCAATCTCTGTATGGAGTTTCAAATGTGTATATCTCAAATAGCCCCAAACACTGTGTTTTAGTCTCTAACGTAGGCTTCTTATAAGATAAAAGTGTGTCGGAAACCCCAGTCCCCAGTAGCCCACACAGTTTCCACATCGTCTTTTCTCAGTGCTCTTAACCATGGAAACATCTCTCCAGTCCCCTCTTTTCTTAATTTTCTTAAATTCTTTTAAAAATATTTTTATTTTATGTGTACAGTGATTGGTTGCATGTCGGTAGGTACACACGTGTCATGCAATGCCCATGGAGGTCAGAAGAGGATAGCAGGTCCCCTGGAATTGGAGTTATGGACAGTTGTTAGCTGCCATGTGGATGCTGGGAATTGAACCCAGGTCCTCTGCAAAAGCAGCCAGTGCTCTTAACCCCTGAGTCATCGCTCCAGCCCCAATTTTCCTAAATTCTTAGGGGAATCTGTTATGCTTTTCTTGATAAATCTTGTCTCCTCAAGGGTTCTGCTGTCTGTTGTCAGATTTTTCATCTAGAACTGCTTTGAGAGAAACATTGCTTTTTACTTTTTTCTCTATGCCCTGAGACAAAGCTGGTCGAGAGGCTGATTTCATACGGATTACTCATCTACATGGTCTAGCCAGACAATACAGTTGAGATCAAGGTAGTGTCTGATCTGTTTGGAGTTAACACAGAATCTGGTTGTGATGGCATTTACCTGTAATCTCAGCACTTGGAAGGTAGAGGAAGGGGATAGAAGGTAGAGCTACAGTCATCTTGGTTACAGAGTCTATGTAGGCCAGCCTGGGCTACATGTCTTCAAACTAAAAACCAAGCAAAATCAAACATTGGTTTTCTGGAAAGGAGAAGTCTCACAACAGATATGGGAAGGAAGCATGAATCACAGAGAAAGCTCTTGGCTGAGTGGAGTGTGTGGGGGATGTCAGAGCAGGGTGGCTTGGGAAGGCATCCTAGAACCCAGGCCCTGTAGAATCCAGAGGATGGGAGTTCACCAGGTGAAGGAGGTCAGGGTAGACGAGTCCGGGAGTCTACAGCACACGTGGAGGTCAAGGTTACACTGCTTGGGATGGCTTGCTAAATGCAGAGCAGGAGAAATGCCAGGTAGGCATGAAGGGCAGGGCATGGAGGCTGCCCCTCACCCCACATAGTGGAGTTTGGGAGCAGTGGAGGGAGACTGTGGGAGAACAGCTAGCTGTGACTTAAAAAGAATGCAGGTGCCAGGCGTGGTGGCGCACGCCTTTAATCCTAGCACTGGGAGGCAGAGGCAGGCGGATCTCTGTGAGTTCAAGGCCAGCCTGGTTTACATAGTGAGTTTCAGGACAGCTGGAGCTACAGGGAGACCCTGTCTCATAAAGACAAAAACAAAACAAAAAGAATGCAGGCCTAAAGCAAAAAGGGAGAGCAGAGCAGTCCTTTAGGCAATGACGTGGAAATCAGCACATTGGTAAGACATTCTTTTTTCTTTATTTTTTTTATTTATTTTTGTATGCGTATGAATGTACTGTCTGCATGTAGGTTTGTGCACCCGTGTCGTGCAATGCCGCGGAGGTCAGAAGAGGGTCTCGGATTCCCTTGGAACTGGAGCTACAGACGGTTTTTAGCCGCCATGTGGGTGCTGGAGATCGAACCTGGGTCCTCTGCAAGAGCAGTCGGTGCTCTCAACCTCTAGGCTATCTCTCCAGCCCCATGTAAGACATTCTTAAGATGTGTAGTGGTGTTTGCCTGTAGTGTGCCAGTTCCGGCTTGATGACATTGTAGCCGAGGTAGGCAGCAAGGAAGGAGTGACAGGTGGACCATGCTGGGAAGAGAGGGAACGGTTCCTGTTCTGTGGCAGTGAAGTGGACTTTGAGGTACCTGTGGACCCCTCAGAGGCTATGTGCACGGTAGGTGTTGGAGTCTGCGGCCCCCACCACCCTTGGCACTTCTTTCCTCTGAGCCATCCCTTCCCCAGATGCTCTTCAGGGGCCCCTTCTCTCCACCTATGAAACTTCTTCCTGGGTGATTTCGCCAGCTGGGTCCCCTCCTGTTATTCCACGTAATCTTTCTCCAGCTAAGAATTCTTATGTAAGATTGAGACTGGTATCTCCAACCACTTTCCAAGACAAAGGAGGTAGTCAGTGGTAGGTGCTTGTCCAGAGCCCAAGTGACTGGCTTAGACTGCCCTGTCCTAGTTATCTGCCTTCAGCCCTGGTACTGTGGATGGAACTGGGCTGTGAGTATCTCATTTCCCTAAAAAATTCCCTAATAAAATTCAGAGGTCAGGGGTCAGAATTCAGTTCTATCAACATAAATTACGTGTTCTCACAAGCCCACCCTGCTGTGACCTTTATCTGCTTTACTCAAGAATATTGACTGCTTTATGCCTTCTGTATTTTTTTCATCAGAAACCAACATTATACCAAAATGAAAATACAAGTTTAAATCTTATCACTACAGAATAAAAACAACTGTTCAACTCAAAGGAAAACTAATTTACATGGATCCATTTTTTTTTTTTTTTTTTTTTTTTTTTTTGATACTCCGTGTAGCTCTGGTTGTCCTGGAACTCACTCTGTAGACCAGGCTGGCCTTGAACTCACAGAGATCCACCTGCCTCTGCCTCCCAAATGCTAGGGGATCCATCTTTTTTAAAACAAGAATCACAACTCTTATTTTGTGGAAAAGCAGTGCTTTTTTACCGTGTTCTGTGGCCACTCTTTTAGTGGAGGACCCTGAACCCTAAGTAAACCGTATGACAATGTACTTTATATGCACAGTGCTGGATGGAAGCGGTCATCAGATCTGGGTAAAGGAACATTTTATATGCATAATGGCTGGCTAACATACAAAACCAACAATTTGATAAGTTCACTTTAAAATATTTTCCATATTGACTGCTTAAAACTACTCCCAATATGGCCGGCAGGATTGCTCAGTGGGTAAAGGCTGCTCTGGCAGATACAGAGAGTGAAACGAAGGCACCCAGTGCCCCTGGGTCCAAATGCAGGGCCAGAAACTGGCTCCTGAGTTCATCTCAGGTCAGACAGCACCAGCAGCCACAGCATAGACCTTCCTGTATTTCTATAATGTACCTACTTCTATGAGCTCAGTCCTTTGAGCTCTTACTCAGCTTCTGTATCTTGGAAATTGCACAGAAGACTGAGAGTTCCTGGCACTCCCAGAGGCCAATCAGAGAATGTATGTTTCTTGTATAAGGGTTAAGTGCTCAGATCGTAAGGTACTGGACCATCACCGGAGAGTTGGCCCTGGGACTGTGATCCTGGTTCTTCCATGATCAAGAACCAGCTATACATGAGCAGTGGAAGCTGGCATGCCAGTGTTTCCAACCAGAAGAAGCTGGCATGAGCCAACCTGAGGCTTAAGAGTTGAAAAGACATGCTGGTCGTGGTGGCACATGCCTTTAATCCCAGAACTCAAGATGCAGAGGCAGAGGCAGAGGCAGAGGCAGATGGATCTCTGTGAGTTCAAGGCCAGCCTGGTCTACACAGTGAGTTCCAGGTCAGCTGGGGTATAGGAAGACCCTGTCTCAAAAAGACAAAAAAAAAAAAAAAAAGTGAAAGAAGAAATAAAAAAAGAGAGTGACTGCTTTTATGATGTTTTGGCTGACCACCACTCACCCACAGCAAATTCCCTGTTTAAATACCCTTTATACATTTGTGACATTTTCTCCATCATCATAAATTCTGTTTATCCTCACATTAACTATTATTACCAAAATGATTCTAAAGTATTAGTATACACATTTCATATGGTCATATTTACATTCATTTGCTTAGGTTTTATGAAACTGGTACATTTGACCATTTTGACCTAGGAAATCGTTTTCCACACGATCTAACCCAATGAAATAAAAATTTTATGAAGTTAGCTCACTTAACATAGACATTTAGGCCTTTGCTAGGGAGAATGAAATGCTTGTGTGTAATAAAGCTTTGCAAAACTGTGCTTGCAGACTGCTGGTTAACTTAATAAAAATACATAGCTGGGCAGTAATTTCAAGAAATTTAGTACTTAACTAAAAAAACATGGTCCAAATATATTGTCTGAAATGCATGTTATAGACCTAGGGTCAGGTGTGGAAGCAACAGGCCAGGGGCAAACACCAAAGCATTTCACAGGGGAATCCTCCCCTAGCACCGCTGAGAGAGAGGAGCCCAGCCTTTATTTCCAAGATACATCATCTTCATAAAATATAAAAATATAAATAACAATATTCTAAGAGTTCCAACTTTCAGACCAGGGCAGGCACCAGTGTAAAGGCAGCACTTCAGATAGGAAAGGCAAAGGCCCACTCTGCACGCTGAGCCTCAGCGAGGTGGGTATGGGAACCAGGGGTCCTCCACACTTCTGGACCCAGGAAGTTTTCCCGTCATGACAGAAGCAGTTACAGATCCTCCAGGTCGGTTAAATCCACTGCCACTTTCAAGAACAGGGTGTCGTCTTTAACGTAGGTGTTCTTGGCATTGTCCAGGGTGGAGTGCGCCACAAAGCGGGGACAGCCAGATGCAATGTTCATCTCCCCGTCCGGCCTCTTAAAGCTGCTGCTGCTGGGGTCAGCTTTGAAGGTCTCCATGATGTGGTTCTTCTTGCCACTCTGGTCCAAAAGCATTAGGGTCACCCTCTGCCTGAACGGCCACTGGAGCAGTGAGTCAAACTCCCCCCGCATCACCACAAAGTACAGGGACAGGTGCGACCCCTTCCCGGAGCCGTCCCCATTCAGGTATGCTCTGGCACAGAGCCGGTAGCCACAGCGGCTGGTGTAGAAGGGCTGGCTGAAGATGGACACGATGTGCCCGTCCACAGCTTCCTTCTTCTTCATCCTGTAGTCTGTGACCTTCCAGATGAGCTTTCCACTGTAACAGGCGCCCTCCAGCAGTCTGAATCGCTCCTCGTTCTTGTTCAGCTGTGCTTTGTGGATATTTATGTGTGTGTCATGCTTGTTTGTCTCCCCTTCTAAAACAACTGAAAGGCAGACATGAAACAAGCAGTGAAAACGCGGGCCGTCACCTGCACGGAGACAGCAAAATGCTGGCGTCCTAACGTTAAACTAAACTTAAGGTCACAAACGTGCCCTCTTATGTCAGTAACAATCAGTGGACCTCATGCCCTGGTAAGCTGGCACCAAGGGATATGTACTCTTTTAAAAATTAAAAAAAAATTTATGTGTATGAGTGTTATGCCTGCATGTATGTAAATGCACCTGCGTCATGCAGTGTGCCCTCATAGGTCAGAAGGTGTCAGATCCCCTGGAACTAGAGTTACAGACAGTTGTTAGTCACCACGGATGCTGAGAATTGAACCCGGGTCCTCTGCAAGAACAGGCAGTGCTCTAAAACACTGCCCCATCTCTCCAGCTCCCATGGATATGTGCTTTAACCCGGAGCTTGCCCAAGAATAAGACAGACCAAGCGTTCACTTTGTGTGAATTTCCATGCTGAGTCCCATTCTTTCCCTAACTATGATGTTAGTGTGTGTGT
The DNA here is from genome assembly GCA_009823505.1 of Rhizomys pruinosus. NCBI lineage: Eukaryota > Metazoa > Chordata > Mammalia > Rodentia > Spalacidae > Rhizomys > Rhizomys pruinosus. The sequence continues at coordinate 2,543,075 of VZQC01015735.1, forward strand.
GTGTGTGTGTGTGTGTGTGTGTGTCTATGTTCATATATACACATATGTGTGTGTCTGTGTGTCTATGTTTGTATATACACATATGTGTGTCTGTGTGTGTATATACACACATGTATGTGTCTGTGTGTCTGTTTGTATATACACATATGTGTGTCTGTGTGTGTCTATGTTTGTATATACACATATGTGTATATGTCTGTTTGGATATACACATGTGGGTATGTGCATGTCTGTGGGTGTGTCTATGTTTATATATACACGTGTGTGTGTGTGTGTGTGTCTATGTCTGTATATACAGTATGTGGTGGGTGTGAGGCCTGTGTGTGCAGATGGAGGTTGATGTTGGTTAGGTGTCTTCCTCAAGAGCTCCCTGCTCTGCGTTTTTGAGGAGGTCTTTCACTAAGCCTGGAACCTGGCAATTTCCACTACTGTAGCTGTGTCCCTGAGACCCTCTCTCTGCCTCCTGAGCACTGGGATTACAGGCAGCCTGTATGCCCACCCAGTATTTACTTGGGTTCTGGGGATCCAAACTCTGGGCCTCATGCTCGTGTGGCAAGTGTTTTATCCACTGAGCCATGTCTCCAGCCCCCTAGAATTTTTTTTTTTTTGATCCTTTGCTCTCAGCTGAAACTTGGTTATGTAGACCAGGCTAGCCTTGAATTCACAGAGGTCTGCCTGCCTCTGCTTCCTGAGTCCTGGGACTAAAGCACATGGCACCATGCCTGGCTGCTTTAAAAAAAAAAACAACCAAAAACCTTATTTATTTTGTGTTTGTGTGTGTGTATGTGCACTTGCCATGTCAGAATTTCGGGGTCATGTTGTGAAGCAAGTGCCTTTACCAACTCAGCCGTCTGGCCGGCCCTTGCGTACTCAACAGCCTCATTCTCTTACACTTTTCTGCACTGAAACAGTCATGTGTCACCTCTCTCCCTTAGCTTATTACTTTCCAATCTTTTTATTTTCTATTTTTATTTTTTGGTCTTTTTGAGATAGGGTCCCCCTGTAGCTCTGGCTGTGCTGGAACTCACTTTGTAGACCAGGCTGGCCTTGAACTCACAGAGATCCTCCTGCCTCTGCCTCCCAAGTGTAGGATTAAAGGCGTGTGCCACCACGCCCGGCCTACTTTTCAATCTTTTTAAACACCAGCACTCTGTTTTCCACACCATCAAGGTGGCCGTCATTTTTGCCTGGGCAGCCAGAATCTCACACTGCTTCACAGATGTAGAATTCAGCAAGCAGAGAAGGAACTCTCAGACATACCCAATCTTTGATCACTGGCTTCCAGCATGGTGATCTTCTGTTTCACCGTGTCAATGGTTTCCACCAAGGGCCTCAGGTCAAATTTGTTTTGCTGCTGGTTAACCATCTGGAGTAACTTACGCACTTGAGCTTCTAGCCAAGCAGACTTGTCAATGTGATTGGTGAGAACCTTTCAGTAGAAAAGAGGCCATAATATTAAAGATTAGTTAACAGTTTAGTGCTTTTTTTTTAATGTGTATGAATATACTGTCTGCATGCAGGTTTGTGCACCTGTGTCGTGCAATGCCGCGGAGGTCAGAAGAGGGTGTCGGATTCCTCTGGAACTGGAGTTAAAGACGGTTCTCAGCCGCCATGTGGGTGCTGGGGATCGAACCTGGGTCCTCTGCAAGAGCAATCAGTGCTCTTAACCACTAGGCCATCTCTCCAGCCCCAAGAGTTTAGTACTTTTTAAAAAAGATTTTACAATTTGTTTTAAAGTATGTGTGTAAGTGCACCTGTGTTGAGCAATGCCCATGGAGGACAGAGGGGGCATAGGATCTCCTGGAACTGGAATTAAGGACAGTTGTTAGCTACCATGTGCATGCTGAGAACGGAACCTGGGTCCTCGGCAAGAGCAGCCAGGGCCCTTAACCACCGAGCCATCTCTCCAGCCCAGTAATTTGTTACGATTGAAATTTTTAGCTCAAATGTATTTAATCAATTAAGGAAGTAAAAAAATAAACAACAGTTCAGGAGAGGAAACAGTGAGGATCACAGATGAGCCCCTGCTCCTCCTCCTCCTCCTCCTCCTCCTCCTCCTCCTCCTGCTCCTCCTCCTCCTCCTGCTCCTCCTCCTCCTCCTGCTCCTCCTCCTCCTCCTG
>VZQC01015735.1:2548568-2770329 GCA_009823505.1 Rhizomys pruinosus
TCCTCCTCCTCTTCCTCCTCCTCCTCTTCCTCCTCCTCCTCCTCTTCCTTCTCTTTCTCCTCTTCCTCCTCCTCCTCTTCCTCCTCCTCCTCTTCCTTCTCTTTCTCCTCTTCCTCCTCTTCGTCCTCCTCTTCCTCCTCCTCTTTCTCCTCCTCCTCTTCCTTCTCCTCTTCCTCCTCCTCCTCTTCTTCTGCACAGTCTCTGAGCTTGTCTGCATCAACGTCTAAAGTAATCCTCGTCTCCTTGTTTCATCCTCTCACTCCCCTTGCAAGGTGCTAGCTCTCCTGACTTAGTGCTTCCTTCTGAGGAAGCCACTCTGCCAGGAGTCTGAGAAGGCTGAGAGTGAGCTGGAACACACATGCCTTTTCTGTCCTGAGCACAGTGGGCCACGGGCCTGGAAGAGGCCTCCATGCTCCATGCTATCCCAAGGGGGATACTTAAATTGCCTACCTTCCCTGTATAGCTTGAACTCAAACTGGGTGGTCCTTGTTTAGAAAAGTCAGAACTAAGATAGTGTGATAGATTTCACATTCACATATACATACACATGCATACATGTGTATGCACACATCTGCATATACAGGGCACATGTAGAACATGTGTATACATGTACACATTTATGTATATGATATACTGAAAAAGCTTGGAACTTACATGGCCTAGATTTTCTGGGAAAATTTGAATTCCAAATATATTGCTCTTATCACATCTTAAAAATCTTATAATTGTGATGAGAACTTTTATTCATTAAGAATCCATTCATGATTTTATTTTATTTTATTTTTTTTTGTCTTTTTGAGACAGGGTCTCCCTGTAGCCCCAGCTGTCCTGGAACTTGCTATGTAGAGCAGGCTGGCCTTAAACTCACAGAGATCCATCTGCCTTTGCCTCCTAAGTGCTGGGATTAAAGGCGTGTGCCACCACGCCTGGCTAGAATAAATCTTTTAATAATTAATTTTTATTTTTGATTGATTGATAGATTTTGTGTGTGTGTGTGTGTGTGTGTGTGTGTGTGTGTGTGTGTGTCTGTACTCGTGAGGCCCACAGTGGCCAGAGTCTCTGGATGCCCTGGAGCTGGGGTTACAGGCAGTTGTTAGCTACCTGCTGTGGGAGCTGGGAACCGAGCCTGGATCTTCTGGAAGAACAGCACATGCTCTTAACAGCTAAGCCCTCTCTACAGGCCCCATTTATGATGACTTAATAGTCAAGATTTACCAGAGATTGTTTTTTGCTCTACTTTAGTGAATTAAACACATGCTCCTCCCATGGGGAATTAATGGTTTTGCTTTGTTGTCTGCAAAATGCAGAACTGCGCATGTTCTCAGTGCAACTCAAACAGGGTAATATTAAGTCAACATTAATTAAAATTGGAGTTGCCATACAGTTTGTGAAAGTATTGAATAAATGTTGAATTGACTCATGTTGCTCTATGGATGAGGTTGTATTCGAGATAGGCTTTCCTCTCTGGAAATTCTGAAGCTCGCAGAGGCAAAGGCTTAACACATGCTGCATTCTCTTGGGTGGTCCCCGTGCACAGGGGACCTCTCCCCAGGAGAGGGGAAGGCGTATGAAGCAGTGGGGTGTGGGAGGACACAAAGGCGCTCCTGGAAGCACCAAGTTCTTGACGCTTTTCTGTGTGTTTGAAATAGTTTCCATTTAAGAAATTAAGAAGCCGGGCGTGGTGGCACACACCTTTAATCCAGCACTCAGGAGGCAGAGGCAGGCGGATCTCTGTGAGTTCAAGGCCAGCCTGGTCTACACAGTGAGTTCCAGGCCAGCTGGGACTAAAGGGAGACCCTGTCTCAAAAAGACAAAAAAAAAAAAAAAAAAAAAAACGACAGAATTAAAAAGAAAAGCTGTCACTGCTGATTGAAGCCGAACTTAGCTTTGAGTGGAAAGCTCTGCCTCACCTGCATGTTGGACAGGAAGCTTCCATTTCTGCCAAACAGCTGCGTGAACTGCTTGAACTCCTTTTCGAATTTCTTCACAGTTTCTGCCAGCTGCTGGATCTTGCTTTCTTTTTGTTCTAGACTCTTATGTAAATCAGAAATCTGTGAAGGAGGAAAAATGAGGCCACTGAAGAGCATGCATACACGCTAATACACGCTAATACAGTCCTTGCAGGCAAGGCTGCTGGGGGAAAACAGGACTGACCCAGCTCTAGGATAGTGCCGCCAGGCAGATTCCCATGTAATTCTAGGAAAACATGTGCAAGTCATCCCCAAACCAGATTCATAGATTTTCCTGTCTCTGACCCAGTGATGGCAACTGATGACAGGGCCATCACAAGGCTGAACTGAGAGCTGACTCAGTATGTGCTTATCAGATAGCCAAGGTACTGATCAGCACTAGGTCAGCTCTGCTACCAGAGGTCTGTCCTTTCATTCAGCTAATCCTCAAAGAACTCCATTAAATAACCTGTCACCATATAAGCTAACAAGTGGTAGCCGAACCAGGAGAGCAGTGTGTTTACTTAGAATTCATAATCTGTTTGTGTGTGGTATATGCATACCATGTAGGCTATTGACCTGTGTGTGGTGTGCATGTCTTACTGTCTTTCTGGGCCTTATTCCTTGAGGGACAGAGTCTGCACACTGACACTGCCAGCCAAGCCTTCATGCAATGACACCTGCAGCCAAGCCTTCGTGCAATGACGCCTGCAGCCAAGCCTTCGTGCAATGACGCCTGCAGCCAAGCCTTCGTGCAATGACGCCTGCAGCCAAGCCTTCGTGCAATGACGCCTGCAGCCAAGCCTTCGTGCAATGACGCCTGCAGCCAAGCCTCGTGCAATGACGCCTGCAGCCAAGCCTTCGTGCAATGACGCCTGCAGCCAAGCCTTCGTGCAATGACGCCTGCAGCCAAGCCTTCGTGCAATGACGCCTGCAGCCAAGCCTTCGTGCAATGACGCCTGCAGCCAAGCCTTCGTGCAATGACGCCTGCAGCCAAGCCTTCGATGCAATGACGCCAGCCAGCCTTGTAAGACGCTGCAGCCAAGCCTTCGTGCAATGACGCCTGCAGCCAAGCCTTCGTGCAATGACGCCTGCAGCCAAGCCTTCGTGCAATGACGCCTGCAGCCAAGCCTTCGTGCAATGACGCCTGCAGCCAAGCCTTCGTGCACCCAGCTTATGCACACCTGCAGCACTTAGCAAGCACGCACAAGCTCATGCATGAACTCGCACTTCGTGCAATGACGCCTGCAGCCAAGCCTTCGTGCAAGAAAATGCACAGCTCGTGCAAGACGCTCACAAGCCTTCGTGCAAATGACGCCTGCAGCCAAGCCTTCGTGCAATGACGCCTGCAGCCAAGCCTTCGTGCAATGACGCCTGCAGCCAAGCCTTCGTGCAATGACGCCTGCAGCCAAGCCTTCGTGCAATGACGCCTGCAGCCAAGCCTTCGTGCAATGACGCCTGCAGCCACCCTTCGTGCAATGACGCCTGCAGCCAAGCCCTCGTGCAATGACGCCTGCAGCCAAGCCCTTCGTGCAATGACGCCTGCAGCCAAGCCCTCGTGCAATGACGCCTGCAGCCAAGCCCTCGTGCAATGACGCCTGCAGCCAAGCCCTCGTGCAATGACGCCTCCAGCCAAGCCCTTCGTTGCAATGACGCCTGCAGCGCACGCCTTCGTGCAATGACGCTGCAGCCAAGCCTTCGTGGCAAATGAGCTGCCTGCAGCCAAGCCTCGCTCGTCAGCAACTTGTCAATGACGCCTGCAGCCAAGCCTTCGTGCAATGACGCCTGCAGCCAAGCCTTCATGCAATGACGCCTGCAGCCAAGCCTTCATGCAATGACGCCTGCAGCCAAGCCTTCATGCAATGACGCCTGCAGCCAAGCCTTCATGCAATGACACCTGCAGCCAAGCCTTCATGCAATGACACCTGCAGCCAAGCCTTCATGCAATGACACCTGCAGCCAAGCCTTCATGCAATGACACCTGCAGCCAAGCCTTCATGCAATGACACCTGCAGCTTAGCCTTCATGCAATGACACCTGGATTTTTTTTTAACTGGGTGGTGGTCATGCTTGTGTAGTAAATGCTTCTCCCCCCACTTTGGTCTTTTTGAGACAGGGTCTCCCTGTAGCCCCAGCTGGCCTGGAACTCACTCTGTAGACCAGGCTGGCCTTGAACTCACAGAGATCCACCTGTAATAAGTGCTTTTATCCACTGAGCCATCTCTCCCACCCAGAATTTGTGGGCTATCTGAGGAGCAGCCCTAGACAGCTCCTATCCATGTGTCCATTCAGCCTGCAATGCTGGACAACTATCCACACCAGGGCAATCAGAACACCTCTCACATCCACTTCTCACCTCATCTCACCTGTTTGCTTGTACTGGCTTCTGGTTTTAGGACAGTCTCGTGTGGTACAGGCTGTCTTGGAACTAGCTATGTAGCTGGGGATGACCTAATCCTGCCTCCACCTCTCAAGTGTTGGGACTGTGGGTGTGCCCCGCCAAGGCTGTCCGCTTATCTTAGCAGTGTTGGGACTGTGGGTGTGCCCCGCCAAGGATGCCCGCTTGTTTTAGCAGTGTTGGGACTGTGGGTGTGCCCCGCCAAGGATGCCCGCTTGTTTTAGCAGTGTTGGGACTGTGGGTATGCCCCGCCAAGGATGCCCGCTTGTCTTAGCAGTCTCGGTCTCCATCGTTTCTCGCCCAGGCTATAACCCATCCTCGACCTTCTACCTGACATGTGCAGGTATCCTCCACGGAGCTGGGACCATCCTGGATGTCACAGCAACTGGACAGAGCCTGGGGCCAGTGGGCACTTGGTCCATGTGCTGGACAGCTTTAGTGTCAACTTGACACACCTGGGTTGAGGAAGCCTCAACTGGGGAATTGGCTCCATTGGACTGGCCTGTGGCCACATCTGTGGAGTATTGTCTTGATTGTCAGTGTGGGTGGGCCCAACCCACTATGGGCGGTGCCACCCTGGGCAGGTTGCTGTGTATGGTATAAGAAGGCAGGCTGGGCATGGGCCAGGGGAGCAAGCCAGTAAGCAGCACTCCTCCATGGCCTGTGCTTCAGCTCCTGCCTCCAGGTTCCTGACCTGAGTTCCTGCCTTGGGCTCTCTAAGTGATGAACTGTGACCCAGGAGATGTGAACTGAATTAACCCTTTCCTCCCCAAGTTGATGTCGGTCAGAGTGTTTTGTCACAGCAATGGAAGACAAACTAGAACAGTCCACATTTGCCCATTGAGCAGATGCTGTCCTGGGCTTTGGTCCTGGTCACACCAGGGTAGAGTTGAGGGCAGGGAGCTGTGGCCAGCGGAGCTCCAGAGACAGCCTGGTCTGCGCTTCTCCCACTCCAGCATCCAGCGGTTTCCTTCGCAGGCCACGCAGGGCTATGTGATCTGCTCTGACCACCCTTTTGACTTCATGCCCATGCCTACCCCATGTGCACCCCACCCAACAAGACTGCAAACACGGAGTGACCCCAGACCCGGTTCCTGAAGACCTGTTCCTCTACAGGAAACTGCCACTCAAAGCCACAGCCTCTTGGAAATGCTTCCTTGCTAGCAGCGCTCACGGAGGCCCCTCCAGGCTCATGGTGCCCTGCCCAGAACTAGTCCCAGCCTGCCTGGAACTTGCTTTTGATACTGCCTTGGTCTTTCTCCTTCACTAGATTGTTTCTTGAAACTAAGTCTCACTCCTTTCTCTGGACCCAGCATAGTGCCTGACACAGAGGACACTGGAAGGCTGAAATGTAAAAATTGCTATAACCCTCCCACCTTGACCTCTGACCTCAGAATTCTCTCTGACCTCAGAATCCTCTCTGTGGACCCACAGATGCCACTTCTCCAACTGACCAAAACCATGCCCAGTGCCCCTCTCCCTACCCTTGCCTCTAACCTGTTCTCCAGGTGCCCATTTCAGTTAATAACATTCCCAGGCTCTCTGTCTCCCAAGTTTACGGCATGCTGCTTCAACCTTGTAATGTCCCCTGCTCTCTGCAGCCCACTGGCAAGTGGATCCGCTTCTACCGTCGCCAACCCCAGCCTCCTGCTTCCTCCTGATACTGAAATGCTTCTTGTGTGTCAGGCGCTGTGCTGAGAGTATACACCCATTACCTCACTCTCCCTCTGCCACAGTCCATTTGTAAACGAGGAAACTGGGAAAGAGAGAAGCAAACCCACTGCCCAGCCTCCCAGGGCTGTGCGCAGCCAGGCTGGGGACTCAGGCCAGCACCCTCACTCTCAGCAGCTGCCTTCTATCACTTTAAAAACAAAAACAACTACAACAAAAACCCCTCAACTATCAGGCCAAGTGTTTCCCTAACACTGAAAACCATTAGCTCCAGCTTTTGACCCTTCAATCTTTTCTGAAAGAAGGCAGCACAGGCATGACTAGACACTTACTGAATACACAGTGCTCAGACCTTAGCTTTCTTGGAAGACTAATAATGCTGTCTGGATCCAAACATCAGTCTGCAGCTGTTCCCACCTCACACCGGGTGTCCAAATGCCCGAAGACCCTTTTTCCATAAACCTATGGCATCTCAAGGTGGCCTGCCTAGGCACAGGCTCCAGCCTTCAGCGTACCCTACTTCTGAGACACTTCAACTGACAAGACTTTTCTTCCTTCCAGCTGGCTTGGAATCCTACCCTGAAAAGCCTTTCCCAGCTTCCCCCGGAGAGCCTTGCTACAGTCCTCTGATCCACAGCGTCCCAGGAGGTGCAGGGACTTAGCTGTTCTCTGCTTCTTCAAAGCACAGGCTATGTCCTCTTGACTCTCCCTAGAAGGAGCCCTACTCCTGACATGTGCTGTCTATCGAATGAATGGACGGGGCCTGAGGAGAGCCATGTACACAGGACTTGCCGCTACAGGCAGCATGCCTTGACCAGTTACTGTTGACTCAGGCTTTCAAATTTTTCCTATCTTAAAACTCACATACCCACTTGAATGTGGAATCATATATCATAAAATAATCAGAACTAGTAAAATTCCTTCTCCGAAGACAGCTAGATTTCTTCCTTATGTGAGATGAAAAGTCTTCTGAGATGGTCTCAAAAAGTAATTAAGTTTCCTAACAATGGCTCATTACGATCAGAGTTTAGCAATGTCTTCTATGAATGTCCCAGGAACCTTGGCAGACATTTCTCTTGATAACCACAGCTCAGTGAAGTGTGTGTGTATGAAGTATACATAACTTTGCAAAGCTTCTCAAAGGCAGCTTACATTTACTACAAAACTTATAAAAAACCCAGAGTACTTAGAACAGATAGTCAACTACTGTTTTATGCTCAGACTGATTTAACATAAAAATATCAAACGGGTTGGATTGGGGGTGTGTGTGCTTTTAATCCCAGCACTCAGTGGGGAGGCAGAGGCAGGCAGATCTCTATGAGATCAAGGCCAGCCTGTTCTCCATGGTGAGTCCCAGGCCAGATGGAGCTACAGGGAGACCCTGTCTCAAAAGCAAAAAACAACAAACAAACAAAACAACAACAAAACCAAACAACTACTAGGTACCAGGTAGGGACAGAGGGCACGTGGACAGGCAAGCCATCACGAGTGCTGGCTTGCGATGCTGAGAGAGAATCTGCCACTTAGATGCTGCAAACACCAGTATGTCATTGAGCTCAGGTACTTCTGCTGGGAAGGGGATGGGCCTCAAGAACTCAAGGCAGCTTCCAGCCTGAAGGCTCTGCATACCTGAGCTCTGTGGACATTAGCAGAAAAGCATCTTGCTTAGTCACTTACACTGAAGCAGTGAGAAAGTGAAAGCAAGTGGAGCGGAGCCTGGTGAAGCCGCAGTCCCCTCCTCAGTCCCCTCCTCTCCGGTACCTAAAGACTCACCTGCTCTTCCAGCTGGAAGTTCTTCTCTAAAACTAGAAGCATGTGCTCCTGCAGGGCCACCTGCTGGTGCTGCTGCAGCTTCCCCCGCTTCTCCTTCAGGAAGTGAAAAAGAAGCTCAGTTACTGAGAAGCTCCCCAGGTGAGGGTGGTGGGGAATTCGGCTAGCTCCCACCCTCAGCAACTTTGCTGACTCAGTTTCCTTATGTTCCCAGAGATCTGCAGGAAAGGACTCCACCAGGTCCTTTTCCACCTTTAGAACCCTCCCGGCCCCAGGAGGCAAACTTAAGCCCGAGAAGGAGGCTGCTGTCAGAACTCTACACTGACCCTTCCTTCCTTCCTTCCTTCCTTCCTTCCTTCCTTCCTTCCTTCCTTCCTTCCTTCCTTCCTTCCTTCCTTCCTTCCTTCCTTCCTTCCTTCCTTCCTTCCTTCCTTCCTTCCTGGAAGCACTCTGCCCCCCTCAGCTCTCCATAGACAGCTTGTCTTGGCGGAGTATCCGCAGAGTGGCTTTAAGCTCCCCTGTCCTACTGAGCACTTTTCTAATCTGTCCTGCTGTCAGGGACAGGAAGCATGCAATCTGATTTTGGTTTCAGCCCATGGACATAGGCTGCACTCAGAGTCATAGAATATATTTGAGAAGAAACGTTACATCTCCCCTGATGATTCAACTGCCAATGGTCTTTACTACTAAAAGCCAAGGTCAATGGTCCAGGTGGTCTGTATATTCTAAGCAAATATCGTTTACCGGTGTCCCTTCAGTTGAGGATTGGTCCCTTGGTAGTGGGGTGTTCCTAGGAAGGTTCCAGAGATCACCCCTAACAAGCTATCCACAGTTCTGGTGCTGAGAGAAGCTCAGGAACATGGCCCAACTGGGCTTGAGCCTGATTGTAAGGGCCACGTTCAGAGCCAGAGGCAACGGTGCATATCACCACGAGAGGCTAGCCTCACCCCTCTGCCCAAGCACAGGCACCAGCTGTCGCTCATCTAGGTGAAGGCTACTAACAATATCCACTTTGGGGTGGGGCTAGGGTTGGCCAGCATGCTCTACCGCTGATCTCTACAACTCCTCAAGGACTTTAAAAATGTGATACTTTTTATTTTAAAAATTGATTTGTTTTTATTTTCTGTGTATGAGTATGTTGCCTGAATGTATGTAAGTACATCACGTACGTGTAATACACATGGCAGTCAGAGGAGGGGCACAAATCCTCTGGAACTGTTAGCTGCCATTTTTTGCTGGGAACTGAACCCAGGTCCTTTGCAAGACCAGCCAGTGCTCTTAACTACTAAGCCATCTCTCCAGATCCTCAAATACTTTTTTAAAGAAAGAAATATGTGTTTATGTTAAACAACATAGAATGGCATAGAGTTAAAACGTCCCTCTTCTTTATCTCTACACCATGCCTTGGTGTTAATCACTAGCGAGCATGGCCAAAGACCTGCAGACGCTGGGCTGGCAAGATGGCTCCCCTAAAGGCTCTTGCTCCATAAGCTTGGCAATCCAAAGTTCAGTCTTTGGAGCCCAGTAAATAGAGATGGAAGGAGAGAAGCAACTGCACTGGACTGCGGCCTGCACATGCACACTGCGGCCTGCACATGCACACTGCGGCAGACACACCTGCCCACACAAATCACATGCATGGTGATAAAAATTAAAATGCTCAAAAAGACCAAAAAATTTAAATGCATAAAATACTTAAACATAAGTGAGGACAGACTATCTTCACTTCCTCATTCTGTTTATGAAATGTAGTGTTCTCAAACAATGGATTTAGATTGCTTTTTATTTTCTTTCTGCTATTCTTCCTGCACAAACATTTGCTATAAAATGCACCTATGTGTGGGTGCCATTGTGGGTGACCATTGCACAATTACAAAAGGGAACCTATGACATACATTCCTACAATCTACATGCAGGATAATGTACAGGTTCATTTCTCTTCATAGATAAAATCAAACTATTCTTCAAAACAGCTGGGCACTAGAAAATGCTTAAATAGTCATTAAGATGAAGAAATCATAATTTATATTTACTTAGGAGTAAAATTAAGGACCCTTACACACATATGTATGTATATATATATATATATGTATATACACATCTATATCAACCAATTATAGATATTTTTTCTGGAATTTCCTGTGTGTGGTATGTGTATGCATACATATGTACCTTTTTGTATTAAGTTGAATATTTTATTCACATGTAAGAATTATTGGTATGTTAAGGAAGATAGTCCTTTTTTATATGGTCATGTGTTATAAAATTTCCTCTAATTTATGCCTTTCCATTTGACTTTATCATGTTTTAAAAATCATATAGAAGTTTTACATATTTGTGATTAAACATCAAAATGGCTCTTTGTGGTGAAAGGGTCTCTTAGGGGCTGGAGAGATGGCTCAGAGGTTAAGAGTACTAACTGCTCTTGGGGCTGGAGAGATGGCTCAGCAGTTAAGAGTGCCGACTGCTCTTGCAGAGGACCCGGGTTTGATTCCCAGCACCCACATGGCGGCTAAGAACCGTCTTTAACTCCAGTTCCAGGGGAATCCAATGCCCTCTTCTGACCTCTGAGGCATTACACGACACAGGTGCACCAACCTACATGCAGACAATATACTCATACACATAAAAATAATAAATTAATTTTAACATTTTTTTAAAAAAAGAATACTAACTGCTCTTGCAGAGGACCCAAGTTCCGTTCCCAACACCCACATGGCCACTACCACATCTCCCAGTACTAGGGGATCCAATGCCCTCTTCTGGCCTCCACAGGCATTGTACAGATGTGGTACACTTACATGCAGGCAAAACACTCATACACATAAAATAAAAATAAATAAATAAAAAAAGAAAAGTTTTATTTGAAGAATTAAAAAATTCTTATCTTTTCTCATATTTAATGACTTTTGAAATAAACTTTATTTGGGGGGCACTTTTAGACTTCAAGAATATATGGGATAATACATAGTATGATATATTTTAATTTCTTTTTAAAATTTTCATTATTTTATTTATTATATGAATGTACTATCTGCATGCAGGTTTGTGCTCCCATGTCGTGCAATGCTGCGGAGGTCAGAAGAGGGTGTCGGATTCCCCTAGAACTGGAGTTCTCCTGGAATTGGAGTTACAGACGGTTCTCAGCCACCATGTGGGTGCTGGGGATTGAACCTGGGTCCTCTGCAAGAGCAGTCAGTGCTCTTAACCACTAAGCCATCTCTCCATCCCTGATATATTTTAATTTCTAAAACTCTGATCTAATGAAATCTGTTAAAAGGAATGAAGTAGTATCAAACTTTATTTTTAACTTATTTTATGCACTTTATTGAATTTTTTGTTTGTTTTGAGAGATTCTCCCTGTGGTCCCAGCTGGCCGGGAGCTTACTATGTAGATCAGGCTGGCCCCCATTTCATAGAGATCTACATGCCTCTGCCTCCCAAGTGCTGGATTAAAGGTGTGTGACACTATGGTCAGATAATTTATTGAGTAATTATTTTAAAGGTACCTAAAGCATTAAAATTACTTAGAAACATGATTTCAAATCACTTTCTTTCAGCATTTTTTTCAGTGGTGGAGTCTAGCCCAGAGCCTTCTTCACAACGCTGGGCAGGTGTTCTACTGTGATATACAACCACAGCTACAAATCTCTTTGTTTCAGAATATATGATGATTACAGTGGTCTCATAAAATCAGAATTTGTAATCATGGGAGGACTGTCTCTGGAAGGTTCCAGAAACCATGTTAGAAGCAATGGAGCAGAATTAGAAATCATCACTATCATGGTAAATTTATTTATTTATTTATTTATTTATTTATTTATTTATTTATTTATTTTAAAATTTTTGGTCTTTTCGAGACAGGGTCTCCCTGTAGCCCCAGCTGTCCTGGAACTCACTCTGTAGACCAGGCTGGCCTTGAACTCACAAAGATCCGCTTGCCTCTGCCTCCCAAGAGCTAGGATTAAAGGCATGTGCCACCATGCCCGGTGCCATGGTGAATTTATGACAATCTGGTGAAACACGGTACTTCCTTCAGTGAGAACTATTCTGGGTGTGATGTCAGGGTGTGTTGTTCACATGATTATGACCGAGCCACATGTGTGGGGGCCTTGTCCATGAGCTGAAGGCCTATGAGCTGGGCCTAAGGAAGGAGTGGCTCTCCAGTTCCCAGCATGACTGCACGAGCTCCTGCCTAAGGTTCCAGACTGCTGGGCTGACCTGCGGATGCAGGGCCCAGGAACCCCACAATAGCAGAAGTTTCCCAGCCACTAGGTTGACCTGCAGGTGCAGGGCACAGGAACCTCACAATAACAGAAGCCAATTTCTTAGAGTGGTTTGCTATGCATCTATGTTAATGTATACACACACATATGTATGCATGTTCTAATTATCTGCAAAGCCCTAACACAATTATAAAGTTCTCAAGATTTCGTGTCTTTCAATATCCTGAATAGAAAGAATCAAAGAATAAAATAAACCCACCACTGAATTACACAGGGAGAACAGAAGGCAGCCCACACCTTACCTTGACAGTACAGCCATAGTGCTTAAAGGGACAGTCTTGTTCGGCCTCAGGACACACAGCCAGGTGTTTATTCACCTACAAAATGGACAGGCTACGCTGTGGAGACTCATCACTGGGTTCCCCAACTGCCTGGTGGAAGGGCAGCCAGCAGAAAACCAAGGGTGACTTGGGAGGAAGTGAGGGACAGGAAGGGGGAAGTTGGTGAAGCAGAGCTAGGATGAAAACAGAAGGGTCTGGGGGCGGGTCCTGAAGACGGACAGCCATGGCCAGGATCCTGCCAACGCCGGGCCTTGTCAGATCTTATCAAAGCCACACCAGGAGAACTGCTAGAGCTTCCCTTACAGACTCTTCTTCAGAGAGACAAAATTAGTTACCTTAGACCTCGGGATACTACGCAAACACTTGTTGGGACAAGGCACTGGGTACTCAGGACACAAGGTTTCCTCATGATTCTGAAACAGAGAGCGGTGGAAAGAGGGTCAAGGCTCTCTCCTGCCTCCCACTGTTCACACACTGGGGAGGTATGTCACATGGCTCGCCGGCCATACACTAGACATGGCTACTTCTTTTTTTTTTTAATATTTTTTTTTAATTTTATTTATTTCTGTATGTGTATGAATGTACTGTCTGCATGCAAGTCTGTGCACCCGTGTCGTGCAACGCCGCGGAGATCAGAAGAGGGTGTCGGACTCCCCTGGAACTGGAGTTCTCCTGGAATTGGAGTTTCAGACGGTTCTTAGCTGCCATGTGGGTGCTGGGGATCGATCCCGGGTCCTCTGCAAGAGTAGTCGGTGCTCTTAATTGCTAGGCCATCGCTCCAGCCCGAGATGGCTACTTCTTGATGTAAGTGAATTAAACATTTCAATTTCTGACTTATCTGGGTGATCCAAAGGCTTGGGCTCAAAGCAGGAAGCCTGGGGAATTACCAGTGTGGTGTCTTTACACATGGAGAGGGGCCCATGTTCTCCAGCCAGAGACAGGATCTGGAGGGCAGCCATTAACATCACCTCCTGTGACCAGGCCTTGCATCTCTCCTTCCACATTTACAGACACCCTGTGCCATTTAGGAGATCATAAAGGAGTCCTGCCATTGGGAAGGCTTTGACTCCTCACAGACCATACCCCAGGTAATCCTCTTCCTCTGAGAACACCTGTATGGTCAAGGATGAGCCATCTTTGGACTTATTATCCACCCTCCTCTACTTTCCAAGTTCTACACTGCAGGCATGGACCACCAACCTGGTTTATATAGCGGTAGGGATTGTCGAACCCAGGGCCTTGCGACCATTAGGGAAGCCTGCTAAACTCAGCGACCTCTACAGCCCCATGTGATACAGGAGGGTTTGGTTGTTTGTTTTTGTTTTTGAGACAGGGAATTCCCTATGTAGACTAGGCCAATCTCCATCTCACAGCAATCTATGTGCCTCTGCCTCTGGAGTGCTGGGATCGAAGGCACGTACCACCATGCCTAGCATAGGACTTTTTTCCCCTTAATATATTTTCATTGATTTTTTGTGGATTTCATACAATATAATCACATGTAGCTCTCCCCTTCCCTTTCCACACTCCCCATAACCTGCCCACAGGACTTTGTGCATTCTGTCATATATGTTAAGGGCTACTGAGTCAAGTTTGTGTACCTAGATGTCCCTTGCTATGAGTTCATCCACTGGAGCCTGTTCGGCCTGTCTAGTGTCACTTAAAGATGATCAGCTCTCCTCCACCCAGCCATGATTCTCAGCTCAGGTTGTGGTCTCCTGCTCATTTCCCCACCTCTATACTGCTGTGGGGATTTGAGTGAGTGTCCCCCATAGGCTATAAGTATTCAGACGTTTGTCCCCAGTTGATGTCACTGTTCTTGGAGGTCTTAGAAGGTGTGGCCATGCTGGAGGAAGTACATCATTGGGGGCAGGCTTAGTGAGTTTAACAAGCCTTACAGTCTCCAGTCTCTCTCTCTCTCTCCCTCCCTCCCTCCCTCCCTCCCTCCTTCCTGTGCTCATTGTGAGATGTGAACTTCGGCTTTCTGCTCCAGCCCTGGCCACCATGCCTCCCTGCTACATTGGACTCTAATTCCCTGGAACCACTAATTGTAAGCTCAAATAAACTCTTCCTTTTATANTTTTTTCTTTTTTAGTTTTTTTTCCTTTTTTTTGGTATTTTTGAGGCAGGGTCTCCCTTTTAGTACCAGCTGTCCTGGAGCTTGCTCTGAAGACCAGGCTGGCCTTGAACTCACAGAGATCTGCCTACCTTTACCTCCCGAGTGCTGGGATTAAAGGCACACGCCCCCATGCCGGCTATAAACTCTTCCTTTTATAAGTTCCCCTGGTCATGGTGGTTTATCACAGAAACAGAAAAGTGACCAATACAGCTGGTTTCTGTCCAGCGGAGGGTGCATGCTGTTGCTATTGCTGTAAATTCATGTGAGGTCCCAGGAGCCTGTGAGCTGTTTCCTCATGGCCATGCACCTCCTCCCCTGGCTCTTGCAATCTTTCCATCCCCTCTTCCACAATGGTCTGTGAGCCCTGGGTGGGCGAAGCTGTTTTTGGGGGGCGTGGGGTGAAGGTTTATACAGGAATTTTGTTCAGGGACACATGCTCTGCACTTTCTTAGTCTCTATACTTTGGCCTTTTGTGCTCATGGTCCTATGTCGCATGAGCAAGCTTCGCTGATGAGAGTTGAAAGATGCATTAGCATCTTTGTTCCATGAGACTTAGGTGTAGGGGTTCCACTGTAGGTGTGTCATTTAGGGTTGGGCATCTCACAGACACTTATTCTATGTGTGACCAGTTGTGGAACTCTGTAACAGTCTCCGTATGTTGCCGTGACCATGGGCAGAACCCGGCCGCCAGGCTGCCTGCTCTCACCTGCAGGTTCATTACCACCACGTCCTTTTTACAGTACAGGCATTTCTCCTCTCGAAACAGACAGTGTGCGCTCAGGTGCTCTTCCAGGTCTTTCCGGAGCATTGCTTCCCGGCAGTTCTCGTTAGAGCAGGGCACGGCTTGGAAGGAGCACTGCTGAAGGTGGTCCTGTAACAGAGGACAGGAGCCCCGAGTGGTGCAGGGTGCGCTGGGCCAAAGAGGGCAAAAACACATACAGGAGAGAGGGCAAGGACACAGGAGAGGCACAGCTGGGCACAAGGCCTGGCACCAGGTGGGCAGGATGGGGTAGCCTTGCCCCAGCTGTCATGGAGACCCCATCCCTTCTGCTGAGGACAGGGCCGGAGGGGCTCCTTGGACTGGCACTGTGAAAGCCAGTCTGGCTTGGTGAGAATTAGGAGAGGAGAGGAGGGAAAGACTGAAGGGCTGGGCGTACCAGCCTGGTTTGCCGAGGTAACCAGTGGCCTGTTCATGTTCGGAGGCCAGGTTTTCCTCACCTGGCCTGTGACCAGTCTCTGTGGCACTTAAAAATATTTTGTTTATTATTTTTATTTTATGTGTATGAGTGTGTTGCCTGCATGTATGTTGTGCACCTGTGTTGTGCAATGCTTGCACTGGTCAGAAGTGGGTGCTGGATCCCCTGGAACTAGATTTAGAGATGGTTGTGGCCACCATGTGGGTGCTGGGAACTGAACCCAGGTTCTCTGGAAGAGCAGCCAGTGCTCAACTGCTGAGGCATCTTCTCTAACCCTCTGTGGCATTTTCATTTCTTTCGAGTCTCTCTGTTCCACCCCACCGTTTCCCACTAGTCTGTACACAGCAAATGGTAAAAGACAGGCCAGAAGGAAAGAAGGGCGCTTCTCAACTCAATGGAGGAAAGAAGCAATAAGAGAAAGAAAAGGAGAGGAGAGAAGTGGCAGAGGCAAGGAGACAGTTAAGGCGGGCACCTGGGCTGGAAGGCTGCCAGTCAGGCCTGGTACCTACAATCAGGAATGTTCCTAGCCAGATCATGAGACAGTCCACTGTTCATCCCCAGCCTGTCAAGGTCTAGATGCTGAAGAGCAGATGCATTTCCACAAAACCCACTGCACTGCTGCAAGTGAAGGTGGTGCTGCCAAGGATCAAGCTCTCAGGGACCCTGCCTGTGCAGACCATGTGGAAACACAGTCAGCCTGCGAGGCTACGCGTCCCGTAGTGCCACTTTTCTAGCAGCTCCTTTGTCACATGTGTCTGCAGCTGCTGTGTTGTACAGTGTGAGGGCTGAGGAATGGGAGGCCTATGCAGACTGCAAGGCCTAAATCATTTACTATATGGCTCTTTTAAAAAATGATTTAAAAAATTTGGGGGGCTAGAAAAGTGGCTCAGTGCTTAAGAGCTCTGGCTGCTCTTGTAGAGGACCTGGGTTCAGTTCCCTGTCTCCACATGGTGGCTAAGAGCCATCCTTAACTCTAGTTCCGGGGCTGGAAAGATTGCTCAGTGGTTAAGAGCACCGACTGCTCTAGCAGAGGACCTGGGTTTGATTCCCAGCACCCATATGGAGGCTAAGAAACATCTTTAAACCGGGCGTGGTGGCATATGCCTTTAATTCTAGCATTTGGGAGGCAGAGGCAAGCAGATCTCTGTGAGTTCCAGGCCAGCCTGGTCTACAGAGTAAGTTCCAGGCCAGCTGGGGCTATAGGGAGACCCTGTTTCAACCCCCTCTCCCCCCCAAAAAACCCCTCCAGTTCCAGGGGATCCAATGCCCTCTTCTGGCCTCCATGGGCATTGTACAGATGTGGTGCAGTTACATATATGCAGGCAAAATACTCATACACAGAAAAATAAAAATAAAGAACTGGGCTTAATCCCAAGCACTGAGAGGGAGAGGCAGGAAAATCTCTGGATGAATGAGGACAGCCTGGTCTAAGTAATGAATTCCAGGCTAGCTGGGGCTACAGGGAAACCCTGTCCCAATACATTATCAAACAAACACATAAATAATGTTAATAATAATAAATCTTTTTCACTACTTTTTTATTTATGAGGGGTGGGTTACATGTGCCATGGCATGTAGCTCAGAGGACAACTTGGGAGTCAGTTTTCTCCTACCCTGGAGGTTCCAGGGATCCAACTTAGTAGGCTTGGTGGCAGGCAGCTTTACCCACTCTGCTGTCTGGCTGACCCAGCTATTTTATAACCACACTAAACTCTCTGAACAGGTGGGCTGAGATGCTGTGAGAGATGCAAAGCCTAAGTCATCCACTTAACAGAAGTAAGCTCTCAAGCTCTAGCTGCCATTCTCTTCAAGAACAGAGTGGGGCTGGAGAGGTGGCTCAGCAGTTAAGAGCAGTGGCTGCTCTTGTAGAGGATCTGGGTTCTCTTCCTAGCACCCACATGGCACCTAACAACTATCGGCAACTCCAATTCTAGGGGATCCGACACCGTCTTTGACCTCCATGGGCACTGTATGACACAGGTGCACCTATGTGCAAGCAATACACTCATACACATAAAATTCTTCTTTTTTTTATCTTTTTGAGACAGGGTCTCCCTTTAGTCCCAGCTGGCCTGGAGCTCACTATGTAGACCAGGCTGGCCTTGAACTCACAGAGATCCGCCTGCCTCTGCCTCCCAAGTGCTGGGATTAAAGGCATGTGCCACCATGCCTGGCATAAAATTCTTTTTAAAAATTTTTTAAAAAGGGGGGCAGCTGGGCGTGGTGGCGCATGCCTTTAATCCTAGCACACGGGAGGCAAAGGCAGGTGGATCTTTGTGAGTTCTAGGCCAGCCTAGTCTACAGAGTGAGTTCCAGGACAGCTGGAGCTACAGGGAGACCCTGTCTCAAAAAGACCAAAAAAAAAGGGGGGGGCTAGAGAGATAGCCTAGTGGTTAAGAGCGCCGACCGCTCTTGCAGAGGACCCGGGTTCGATCCCCAGCACCCACATGTTGGCTGAGAACTGTCTGTAACTCCAATTCCAGGAGAACTCCAGTTCCAGGGGAATCCGAGACCCTCTTCTGACCTACACAGCATTGCACGACATGGTCGCACAAACCTACATGCAGACAGTACATTCATACACATAGAAAATGAATAAATAAAATTAAAAAAATATTTAAAAAAAAATTTTTAAATGATACTTTTTTTTTCATGAGATAAAGATTATAGTTATTTTCTTTTGCCTCTGGTAGTAATAAGAAAGGAAAAAAAAATGGTGCTAATCGTTAAAATTAGAATCTTCACTATTCAATGATATTCCTCTCAACTCACCCAAACTGTTAACATTCACCCATGAAAGAATGAAGGAGGTAAGGAAACAGGTGGAAGGCAGACTCTGTCCCAGAGCCGGTGGTCTGGTCTCTACACCTGTTTGGTGGTGCCGTTGAGCCCCATTTGTTTTTGAGGCTTAATGAAGACAAAGTTGACAAGAAGCCTCACTCTAAGATTGGCCACTCAAGGCAAGTGGCAAAGGACTGTCACATGTGAACACCATGGTTCTGTCATCCTCCATGCCATCTCTGTGTGACGGGGAAGTCATTTACACATTTATTACCTCAGTGCCTGGGGGATCTGAAGGCTTGATAAAGAAAGGGCTGAATCATCAGACATGTGTGTTCCGAACTGTGTGGGTGTGAGGGGAAAACGTCAGCGGCTGCCAAGCCATTCCCTGAACCTGGAGGTGGCTGAGGCTTAGTCACTTGTGGTGTGACTGAGCCGATAGGGGCTGGTGGGCAGGACTGTACTTCCGGTTTCCCAAGAACAGCCCCCATCCGCCCCTATGAGAGTGCAGCTCAGGCAGCTGCATCTGACAGGACTCCTCTCCTTCGCCAGTGTAACCAACACCTGTCTTTACAAGTCTCCATCAATGGTTCCCCTTCAGACTACATCTGTCCTGGCTTGTGTGATCTGCCAGGGATCATAAACATCTGGCCAGCACCCACATTCCACAGCACCAAGAAAGAGGAGACGCTTGGAGGAGAGGACCTTCCCCTCTGTGTCCTTCACCAGACTGCTCTAGGGTCCCCAAATCCTTCACAGCCCCCTATAATGATACATCCCTGGTTGAATCTTCCTTTTGGTTGATAAGTCCCACACCTGCTTCTTGGTTCAGTGATCCCTAACCCACAGTTTAGGCCTAGCATACAGTGCCTGCTCCCTACAGAACAAACCTCTTCAGCTACGCTTTGGTGCTCACTGTACTGATAGACCAGAATTTCTCTGAGGGGAGTGTGGGGACCCCTTTACTATGCTTATGCAGGGCTCATCACAGGAAGGTGTCACTGGAAGGACGGCACAGGCAACACTGGTCACAAGTGATACCCACCTGGAATCGTCCCAGAATAATCTTGGCGTGACACTCAGGAGCATTTCTGCAGTACACGTACAGGTTGAGGACCTCCCTTTTGCAACAGTTGTCTTTAAATACCTACAAGACAAACATGATGGGTCTCACAATCTGCAATGCCTTACAGAGGTACAGATGAAGCTATTACTAGTCTGCTCTTCAGTCTATCTCAGAAGGCAGATGGAAACTTCCAAGCAGTGGTGGAGATGGAAATATCACACTCCCCACCATGCCGCAAGCAATGGTAACACACATCTGGCAAGCTAGGTCAACTCAATGCATAGGCTGCAAGTCCCAGCTATGGGAACTTGGGGTGAACTTGACTCCACACAATCAAAAGTCAGGAGGGCTGTGGCTGGGGAGGAGCTTTTGTTTCAAGACCTGGGGTAATGTATCTGTGCCCCAAGCTGCACTGACTGGTTATTTCAGCACAAACTGGGGGTAGACAAGCCTCCTCTGTGGTGTTAGCTAGTAAACACTGTCAGCTTGACAAGCTGTGAGGTGACCATCTCTGCTACCACACTTCCAGCTCTGATGTCTACGGTGCTGATGCAAGCAGGCACAGCTCCAATAAAACCACACATGGACACAAAGCCTGTATAGCATATGATTTTCATGTGCCGATTTTTATTTGGTTTTAAATATTTAGTTTTTATTCATGTGAAGGAATGTGTCTTTGTGAATTTATGTGCTCCATATGTGTGCAGTACCCCAGAAGGCCAGAAGAGTCAAAGATGGTTGTTGGCTGCCATGTGGGTGCTGGGTACCAAACCTGGGTCTTCTGTGAGATCAGCCAGTGCCCTTAACCATGGAGCCGTCTCTCTGACCCCCTTGCTTTTTATTTATTTATTTATTAAAATTTTTATTCTTGTATGTGTATGAATGTACTGTCTGCATGTAGGTTGGTGCACCTGTGTCGTGCAATGCGGCGGAGGTCAGAAGAGGGTATTGGATTCCCCTGGAACTGGAGTCAAAGACTGTTCTCAGCCTCCATGTGGGTGCTGGGGATCGAACCCGGGTCCTCTGCAAGAGCAGTCTGTGCTCTTAACTGCTAGGCCATCTTTCCAGCCCCCCACCCCTTGCTTTTTAAAATAAATTATTTTGAAATAGTTTTAACTCATAGGAGGTTTCAAAAATATTGAGTTTTTGTGTATCTTCTTCACAACCCATTTTTCTTTTCTTTGTAAATTTTTATTTTATTATATGTATGAATGTACTGTCTGCATGTAGGTCTGTGCACCCATGTCATGCAATGCCATGGAGGTCAGAGAGGGTGTTGGATTCCCCTGGAGCTAGAGTTAAAGACGGTTCTCAGTTGCCATGTGGGTGCTGGGGATCGAACCCGGGTCCTCTGCAAGAGCAGTCGGCACTCTTAACTGCTAGGCCATCTCTCCAGCCCCTTCTTTGTAAATTTTTTATTGAAATTTTGTGTATTTCATGCAGAACATCTTAATCATCTTTGTACCCCTTTCCCCATCTGCAGCCTCCTACAGCCCCACTGGAATTTATGCATTTTCACAACCATTTTCTTAGCTCATAGGGTATGTGAAAACCAGCCGAATTTTCCCCAGTGTTGCAGCCTGCAAGCCCTGGTCTGGTTGGGCAGACACAGTACCACAAGGCTGGGAGGCATCTTATGGGCGAAGGGGACGCGCTGGTAGGCCAGACCAACTTCTCAGCTTCAAGATGAGGTAGAGCTTGCGCTTCCTGCAACAGGATGTCTGAGGAAGGAAATGGGCCTTCAGAGAAGGTTTTAGGGAGAAAATGTCCATGGCTGTGTGTCAGACAATGGTTTCTTATATACAGTAAAATAACAAGCCCTCCCCCAAAAGGCAGTAAACAAAACCCACAAAAAGAAAAATAGATAAATTGAATTTCAATAAAATGAAAACTTTCTGCTTCAAAGGACGCCAGCAGCAAGGTGGGCACATCCCATGGAATAGGAGAAAAAAAATACTTGAAAACCTGACAAGAAACTCACATCTAGAATACAATGAAGAATGCATGGCTCAGCAGCTGGAAACCAAAGCTCCACAATTAAAGATGGGGCTGGAAAGATGGCTCAGAAGGTAACAGGGCTTGTGGCAGAAGACCTGGGTTCAGTTCCTGTACCCACGTGAGGCAGCTAACAACCACCTGTAACTGCAGCTCTGGGGAGATCTGATGCCCTCACTGGCCCCTGTGGGTACCTGCACATACATGGAATTCACCCACACAAACACACAGGCATGTACACAAAGACACACCACACACACACACAGTCACACAAAAGTAAAATTAATTTGAAAACCACACTGGCATAGGAATGGAAGAGGCGCACCTGTAGAGGAAGCACATGACATGACAGCGTCACCAGCCGTCAGGGAAAAGCGACTCAAATCTTTAGGAAGGTGGCACATGAAAGGCTGAGCAGAACACATTCTGAGGATGTGCTGACATCAGAGCCCACGTGCGCTGCTGGGGAGCGTGTGACACAGGCAGCTGCTGTGCAAAGAAGTCCAGCAGTTATCAGAATGTTAACCTTGGAGCTGCCACGTGACCCAGGAGCTCTACTTTGTACATATGCAACAGAAATGAACATGTGAGCCCACACATGAGCTTGAACATACATGTTTTGGCCATCTCTGTGAAGAGTGGACAGGAGCTAGAAGTAACCACAGCATTAGCCTCTTAATGGAGACTATGCGCTCAGTGACGTAAACGATTATGTATATGAACAACTTTCTATTTCCAGGCTGGGAATCCAACCCTAATTTGCTGATCAGGGGCTCAGCACTGAAATTCACCCTTTGCTCCAGTATTAGAGACCAACTTTTCTGGAAGTGGGGAATATATAAAACAGTTTTTAAAACTTCGGATTTGATTATTCTTAACAGTGTTATTCATAGATGCAACCCAAATGTCCCCTAACTGCTAAGTAGAGAAACCAAATGTGGAACGTCCATACAGGAGAGTAGTACCAACCAGTAAAGGACTTCCACATGGATGGATCTCGAAAACCTTATGTTGAGCGAAGGACGTGGACAGAAAAGGCCACACATTGCAGGACTCATTTAATTGGATCAAAGCAAAAACAAAACTGAGGTTTCCACAAGCTGGGAGGGTGGGGAAGAGGACTCCCAATGAACAAGGGGTTTCTTTGTGGAGTTATGACAGTATTCTAAAATCACACAGTTCGGTGGCTGCACAACTTGTGAACACAGTAAGACCCATTGAGCCAGACATTGAAAAGATAAACTTTATGGCATATGCATTATATCAATAAAGTTGTTATTAACTAGACTATTGTGAAGTCGTTTTAAGGATTAGCCATATGAGAGGAGTTTCACCCCAAGAAACACAGTGCACTACCTACCTCTCCAGATACTCAGTGTGGCTGCAGCCAGTGCAGGAAAGGGGCTCAAGCTGGGTGGGGAGTGGTCTACAAGGCCCACACAAGCTCCTAATAGCCAGGCGGAGGGTCTGGCCTGACCCCACAGCAGATGAATACAGGCAACAAGGAAGGTTCCCAGCCATTCCCCTGCTCCAGCCTAGATGTCCATGCTAACCCTGGACGCTGTCTCCTTCTCCACTACCCAAACCAGTTCAGTGACCTCCTCACCTCCTGAGGCTTGATGACCTCCTTGTCGACTGGGCAGATTGGCATGGCGTTCAATTCTCTGGAGAGAAAGCAAACAACAGGGAAAATTAAGTGTTTACTCTCAACAGCTCTTCCAAGAACAGACTGTCACCCCAGTCACATGCCAGCTGAGTGGACTGCAGCTGCCTTGTACACTGTTTGCTCACCACAAAAGGCAGCTTTGCAAGCCACTTCAACACCTCCCAGCCTTTCAGTCTCCATGGAAAACTATTTACCCAGCAGCATGCTATCAAACAGGGAGTCCCCAGACAGCGTCATCTGACATGTCATCAATTGTTTCTTTTTCTTTTTTCTTTTCTTTTTCCCTTTAGTTCCAGCTGGCCTAGAGACCAGGCTGGCCTTAAACTCACAGAGATCTGCCTGCCTCTGCCTTCCAAGTGCTGGGATTAAAGGGGTGTGCTACCATGCCCGGCCCCTGACATGTCATCAAACATGGAGTCCCTGGACAGTGTCCAATAACATGTAATCAAACATGGAGTCCCGAGACAGTGTCCTCTGACATGCCATCAAACATGGAGTCCCGAGACAGTGTCCTCTGACATGCCATCAAACATGGAGTCCCGAGACAGTGTCCTCTGACATGCCATCAAACATGGAGTCCACAGACAGTGTCCTCTGACATGTCATCAAGCACAGAGTCCACAGACAGTGTCCTCTGACATGTCATCAAACACAGAGTCCACAGACAGTGTCCTCTGACATGTCGTCAAACATGGAGTCCCGAGACAGTGTCCTTTGACATGCCATCAAACATGGAGTCCACAGACAGTGTCCTCTGATATGCCATCAGACATGGAGTCCACAGTATCCTCTGACATGTCATCAAACACAGAGTCCACAGACAGTGTCCTCTGATATGTCATCAAACACGGACTCCACAGACAGTGTCCTCTGACATGCCATCAAACACAGAGTCCACAGACAGTGCCCCATCCTTGTTCACCACACCACACCTAGTTGGCCTCTCTCCTTAGTCTGACATTCTGGTCTGGATGGCAGTTGCGCACTGCTGATTGTACCTCCAGACCCCAGAGCTAGCTGAGCAAAGAGCCTGGCATGCACAGGTGGTGTAAGTACAAATGCTGAATGACCCTGACCGTGCCTGGTGGCCCCTGGCAGGCACATCCATGGAAGCCGAAGCCTGCTGCCACGGCTCTCCTGGTCTCAAAATGGCGTGGCAGATGTTAGGTGTCTCCTTCAGATGCCAGGGAGCACTGCTGGGAGGTTGTAAGTGATGGGAGACAGGCATCTGGGTGTGTCTAGAGGTTATTTCCAGGAAGGATTAACTGAGGGGTGAGTCCCTCCACAGAGTGGGCAGCATGTCCAGCACACACATGACGAGGAGCACAAATGACGAAGAGCACACATAATGAGGAGCACACAGGACGAGGAGCACACATGATGAGGAGCACACATGAAGAGGAACACGCATGATGAGGTGCACACATGATGAGGGGCACACAGGATGAGGCGCACGCATGATGAGGAGCACACATGAGGAGCACACAAAATAAGGAGCATGCACGATGAGGAGCACACATGATGAGGAGCACACAGGACGAGGAGCACACATGATGAGGAGCACACAGGACGAGGAGCACACATGATGAGGAGCACGCACAATGAGGAGCACACATGATGAGCACACAGGGCGAGGCACATGCATGATGAGGTGTGCACATGACGAGGAGCACACAGGATGAGGCGCACACATGCTGGGGACCCAGGGAAGCGATGCTTGTTTGCCGTCATGTCTGGCTGGTGAATGCATCTATCCTGTTGCTCCTGCCACCATCCTTTGATGCCATCGGAACACAGCTTCTCTGACCTTCCAGTGTGGACCAGCAGCTCTCCAGGGACCCTCCAGGCCTTCAGTACCAGATTGGGACTGCTGAGGTATCCGGCCTTGTGGACTGGGCAGCTACCAGGTTCTCAGCCTCTCCAGGATACAGACAGGCGTTGTTGGACAACCCAGACTGCATCATGGCATTGTAGAAGCTAATCTAATAAATCCCCTTGAATATGTGGTCATTCTACCTGTTCTGTTCTTCTAGTGACCCTGATACAAGGTAGAACCTTGGAGAGGTGGAGTCTCATGTGAGGCCACAGGGTATGCCATGAAGAAGACAGACTGATTCAGGCCCCTTCCTCTTCCTCTCTTTTGCTTTCTGGGTAAGTGAGGGGAATACGTTGGCCTCACCTGTGCTCCCACTCTGCCTGCTCCAAGGTCCAAAACAAGGGAGCCACTTGGTCATGAACTCAAATTCCCCAAACTATGAATCAAAATAAACTCTAAGTTAATCACTTTGAGTGTTTTGTTGGAGTAATGTTAATGCACAGGTTTTGCAGCTGCCCAGCAGTGGACAGTGTCCACTGCAGTCAGATCCCTGAGGAGACAAAAGTACCTTTCTTTTTTCTTTCTTTCTTTTCTTTTTTTATTTATTTTTTTCTTTTCCAGACAGGGATCTCCCTGTAGCCCCAGCTGTCCTGGAACTCACTCTGTAGACCAGGCTGGCCTTGAACTCACAAAGATCCGCCTGTCTCTGCCTCCCAAGTGCTAGGATTAAAGGCGTGCGCCACCACTCCCGGCAAAAGTACCTTTCTTTACCTCGAGTAAAAGCAGCCACAAAACAGACACCATGGGCTCCAAGCTTCTCAGACAGCCAGCTCCCGTGGCAGACTGTGTGTGCAGGGCTCTGCCATGCAACACACCACATACGTATAGCATGAATTTTTTTTAAATTTTTTTTAAATTTAATTTTATTTATTTATGTGTATGAATGTACTGTTTTGCGTGTAGATCTGTGCACCCGTGTCGTGCAATGCCGCGGAGGTCAGAAGAGGGTCTCAGAATCCCCTGGAACTGGAGTTCTCCTGGAATTGGAGTTACAGACGGTTCTCAGCCGCCATGTGGGTGCTGGGGATCGAACCTGGGTCCTCTGCCAGAGCTGTCGGCGCTCTTAACCGCTAGGCCATCTCTCCAGCCCCAGCATGAATTTTAAAGAAAAGTCAGAGTCCATGAAGGGGCGGCAAGCAAAGAGGATTTTGCTTAGGCCTTCGGCAGGAGCCTGGGAGAACCGCTGCCTGTGGGTCTGTGGCCAACCACAGCAATTCCCTGTCATCACAGCTGAGTGGCCTCCACAGGCTCTCCGGCCCAGGAACAGCCCATCTCATCCTGGCCTCCTGTGGTCAGAGCTCAGGCCCTGCCCACTCACCTCAGGGACAGGATGCAGTGCTGGCAGAAGCGGTGTCCACAGCCAGTCTGGTGGGGGTTGTGAAGCACAGAGTGGCAGAAGGCACATTTGTATCGCTCCTCCAACTCCTCCACAAACTGGTACTCGCTGTTGGGCTCAAAGTCCAAGGAAATGGAGTTGCCTGAATTCTGGCGGATGAAACCACAGGGAACAACTCCTTGCTCCTCTGAATAAGCCATTCTGGGGAAGAAAGAGAGAGAGAGAGAGAGAGAGAGAGAGAGAGAGAGAGAGAGAGAGAGAGAGAATATATGAATTGTAGAAAACACAAATGGAGTGTGCAGAGCTTAGATCAGGGACTTCCCAGGACCACCCAAAGCACAGGTAGGAGCCGGGTCCTTCAGCCAGGCAGATTGTTGGATAGCTCTATCTCTGGGTTGTTGGATAGCTAAATCATTGTCTTGTGTGGCTGTTGGGGTGGAGTTGCCCTGCTAGCTGGTATTAAAGGTGGGCCCATTGCCACTGTGAGACTTGAGTGTGCAGAGCGTAGATCAGGGAGTTCAACCCCCCCCCCTCGGGGCCAACTAGAACTGCTGAGGGAGTGTCCAAGTGGTTATTTTTTGGAGAACTTTCAGAACAGAAAGGGAAGAGTGAGTTAGACTTCCAATATATACACAAAATTGAAAGCTTGAAACCTAGACAAGTCAACACTCCATAATCAAGGAGGAAAAAAAGGCATCTGAAAGAGGCAAGCAAAGCAAGCCTTCAATATAGTGAAGAGGCATTTGCGATTTGCATTGGAATACAGGCAAAGAAAAACCCACATGCCAGGGACATGACAAAGGGACAACATGGGAAAGGTGCAGGATAATTCCACACCAAGCTCTACCAACCCTGTGGGAGATTCCTACAGTGGGATCCCCCTGGGGATGGCCCAGGAAACAGATCTTAGAGGAACAATTGCAGACATGTTCAAAGAAATCAAAGAATATAAAGAACAAGTCAGAGAACTAAGGAGAGAGAATGAAAAACTCAAGAAAGACCTAGAGGAAGTGGAAACACTGAAAAAGGAAACCAACCAGTGAAGCAAGGAGCTACTGAGAAGCTCCAAAAGGAAGTGGAAATACTAAAGAAATCACAGGATGGGATGAAAAAGGAAATCGAACACTCATCCAATCAAGAGGAAAGGAATGGAAAAAGCCTCAGAAATGGAATGGAAGAAGCAGAACAAAGAATATCAGACCTGGAAGACAATACAGAACAACAAAAAGCTTAAGTAAAGATTATAAAAAATTTAAAAATACACAAAAGTGGAACAACCAGGAAATATGGGACACTATGAAAAGATCAAACCTCCACATCATAGGAAGAGAGGAAGGAGAAGAATCCCAAGAGAATGGTATTGATCAGATCTTCAACAGAATAATAGATGAAAACTTCCCCAAACTAAAAAAAGACAAACCAATACAAATACAAGAAGCACATAGAACTCCAAACAGACAAGATCAGAAAAGAAATTCTCCACGCCACATCATAGTTAAAATGCTAGACACCCAAAACAAAGACAAAATCCTTAAAGCCACAAGAGAAAAACAACAAGTGACCTATAAGGGGAAACCTATCAGAATTACAACTGACTTCTCAGTGCAAACTATGAAAGCAAGAAGAACGTGGAGCAAAGCATTCCCAGTGTTAAAGGACTATAGATGCCAACCCAGGTTACTATACCCAGCAAAAATGTCGATTATAGTTGAAGGAGAGAGAAAAATCTTCCATGACATAAACAAGATGATAGAATACATGTCTGGAAAACCAACCCTTCAGAAAATACTTGAAGCAATTCAAAGGACAGAAGAGAGGAGCAACCATCCCCAAGCACCTAGAAAGAGAAACTAATAAAAACATAACTGCAGAAGTAGAAACCAAGACTAAAAATGCAAATGGATAATAAGGTGAAAGGAAGCAACATACATCTTTCAATTATAACCTTAAATATTAATAGACTAAACTCCCCAATCAAAAGACATAGACTCGGGGCTGGAGAGATGGCCTACCGGCTAAGAGCATCGACTGCTCTTGCAGAGGACCTGGGTTCGATCTCCAGCACCCACATGGTGGCTGAGAACCATCTGTAACTCCAATTCCAGGAGAACTCCAGTTCCAGGGGAATCCAAGACCCTCTTCTGACCTCTGCGGCATTGCACGACACGGGTGCACAGACCTACATGCAGACAATACATTCATAAAAAAAAAAAAAAAAGACATAGACTGGGAGATTGGATTAGGAAACAAAACCCATCTATACGCTGCCTGCAAGAAACCCATCTCACTCCCAAGGATAGGCACCAACTTAAGGTGAAGAGATGGAAAAAAATATTCCAAGCAAATGGTACCAAAAAGAAAGCAGGTGTTGCTATTTTAATATCAGACAAAATAGACTTCAAAGTAAAAGAAATCAGAAGAGACAAAGAGGGCCATTACATCTTTATCAAAGGAACAATTAAACATGAAGATTTCACAATCATGAATATATATGCACCAAACTCTGGTGCATCAAACTTTATAAAGACAATTCTCCAGGACTTCAAGGCACAGATTAACCCCCAGCACACTAATAGTAGGGGACTTTAATACCCCACTAAGTCCTCTGGATAGATTGACCGGACAAAGAATAAACAGAGAGACATCTGAACTGAATGATATGATATACCAAATGGACCTCACAGACCTCTACTGAATATTCCACCCAAATACCAGAGAATACACTTTTTTGGGGGGAGGTATTTATTTATTTTTATATTTATTATTTTTTTATGTGTATGAATGTACTGTCTGCATGTAGGTTGGTGCACCCATGTCATGCAATACAGAAGAGGGCATCAGATTCCCCTGGAACTGGAGTTAAAGACAGTTCTTAGCCACCATGTGGGTGCTGGGAATCAAACCTGGGTCCTCTGCAAGAGCAGTCTGTGTTCTTAACCGCTGAGTCATCTCTCTAGCCCTGAGAATACACTTTCTACTCAGCACCCCATTCTCCAAAATCAACCACATACTGGGACACAGAAAAAAACCTCAACAAATACAAAAAGATTGAAGTAATTTCATGCATTCTGCCAGACCACAGTGCAATAAAATTCAGTATCAACACCAGGATAAGCCCTACTAGCTATAAAACACATGAAGACTAAATAACACTCTCCTGAATAATGAATAGGTCAAGGAAGAAATAAAGAAAGAAATAAAAGCATTCTTGGAATTGAATGACAATTGTGGGAATGAAACTGTATGTGGCTTGAAGCAAGAACTTATAAGACATGTTCTGGAAGATCTCCAGTTATCTGATATCTCTGTGGGCATTCAGTTGCCTTTGTGAGTTATCTGTAGCAGGAAGGTTCTGGATATTACAATGATTCTTGCTTCACCCTATCTCTGCAAAGTTCCAGAACCAGATGGCCCCTTCTCTTGAGGCATTGAGCAAAATGTTGCACCTATAGTTACCTGTTGCACAAACAGGAGCTCTACAGCCCCTGATTAGTGCCAAGGTGGCTCGCCCCTCCCTTCTGCCTGCCCCCAACTTCCTTGCCCAGAGCACAGTAGCCTTCAATATATAGATCTCGCTGACAGAAAATAAATGGAGTTACTATCTTCCCGGCTCTCTGTGTGTGAGTCTGTTCATTTCCAGGGGTGATCTCCTGCTGTCCCCCCCCCCCCCGGCCCCCTCTCAAGAGAGCTAAGCCTAGAGACTGTCGGCCTGCAGGCAGGAGACAAGTCCTGGAGCTCAGTCAAGAAGGGAAGAACAGTGTGTGGAATGTGATCACGCATGACTCAAAGACACTGAGCAAGGACAGACAATGATAATACAACACAACAAAACCTATGGGATACTTTAAAAAGCAGTCCTAAGAGGGAAGTTTATAGCTCAGAGTGCCTACATCAGAAAAACAGAAAGAGCACAAGTGAACGATCTAACACTGCAGCTAAAAACACTTGAAAGACAACAACAAATGAACCCTAAATGTAACAGACAGGAAGAAATAACAATAATCAGAGCAGAAATCAATGAAATAGAAACAAAGAAAATACAAAAAAATCAATGAATCCAGAAGTTGGTTCTTTGAGAGAATAAACAAGATAGACAGACCTCTAGCCTAGTCAACCAAAAGAAAGAGCAACTCCAAATCAATAGAATATGTAATGAAAAGGGAAATATCACAAGAGACAATGAAAAGATCCAGACAATCATATGGGAATACTTCAAAAACCTATACTCTACTAAGTTTGAAAACCTAGAAGAAATGGACAAATATCTGAAATCCTGGGAATCACCAAAGCTTAACCAAGAAGAGATCGACAACTTAAACAGACCCATAACATATGAAGAAATTGAAGATGTAATAAGAAACCTCCCAAGTAAAAAAAAAAGCCCAGGCCCAGACAGTTTCATGGCAGAATTCTAGAAAACATTTCAAAAAGATTTACAACCATTACTCAAATTGCTTAGAAGGATTCAAGCAGAGGGAAATCTCCCAAATTCCTTCTATGAAGCCACCATCGCTCTAATACCAAAACCCAGGCAAAGATACAGCCAAAAAGGAGAACTACAGACCCATCTCCCTAATGAACACAAATGCAAAAATCCTCAACAAAATACTTGCAAACCACATACAGACCCACATCAAGAAGATCATCCATTATGACCAAGTTGGATTCATACCAGAGATGCAGAGATGGTTCAACATATGAAAATCAATAAATATCATAAAACACAGAAATGTACTGAAAGACAAAAACCACACAATCATCTCAATTGATGCAGAAAAAGTCTTTGACAAAATCCAGCATCCCTTCATGCTTAAAGTCCTAGAGGGAATTGGTTTGGAGGGATCATTCCTCAATGTAATCAAAGCCATACACAGGAAACCCACAGCCAAAATCATCCTAAATGGAGAAGAGACAAAACCATTCCCCTTAAAGGTAGGAACTCAGCAAGGCTGCCCCCGTCACCACTCCTCTTCATTATAGTGCTTGAAACACTAACTAGGGTAATAAGGCAAGAAAAGGAAATTAAAGAAGTCAAGCTATCCCTCTTTGATGATGATATGATTGTTTACCTAAGGGATGCTAAAAACTCTACCAGAAAGCTCCTCGAAATGATTAAGAGTTTCAGTAAAGTGGCAGGATACAAAATTAACCTAGAAAAATCAGTAGCCTTTCTTTTTTTTTATTTTTTATTTTTTTATTTTTTTATTGCCTTTCTTTACACCAACAACAAGAAACTGAAGAAGGAATACACGGAGACATTCCCACTCACAATAGCTTCCAAAACAATAAAATACCTAGGAACAAACCTAATCAAAGACACCAAAGATCTCTACAAAAAAAATCTTTAAACCCCTGAAGAAGGAAATTGAAGAAGACATCAGAAGATGGAAAGACCTCCCATGCTCATGGATTGGGAAAATTAACATAGTAAAAATGTTCATTCTACCCAAACTAATATACAGATTCAACAAGATCCCAATTAAAATCCCCAAGAGCTTCTTGACAGGCTTGGAAAAAAAACAATCCTTAATTTCATATGGAACAACCAAAGACCCTGAATAGCCAAAGCAACCCTGAGCGAAAAGAGCAATACAGGGGGTATGACTATACCAGACCTCAAACTATACTACAGGGCTATAGTACAGCTTGGTACTGGCACAAAAACAGACCTGTTGACCAATGGAACAAAACTGAAGATCCAAACTTGAGCACATACAATTTCAGCCACCTCATATTTGACAAGGGGACCAAGAAGACACAATGGAGAAAAGACAGCATCTTCAGCAAGTGATGTTGGCAAAACTGGATCACCACTTGTAGAAGAATAAAGTTAAACCCCTACCTCTCACCCTGTACAAAAGTCAACTCTAGATAGAGCAAAGACCTCAACGTGAAACCCAAAACTCTGAAGGTGATAGAGGAAAACGTTGGCGGCAGCCTATAAGACATAGGCATAGGAAAAGACTTCCTAAATCAGATAGCAGCTGTGCCAGAAATAAGATAAACAATTGACAAATGGGACCTCATTAAACTCAAAAGCTTCTGTACATCAAAAGAAACAATAAGGGAAGTGAAGAGAAAACCCACAGAGTAGGAGGAAACCTTCACCTCAGATATATCTGACAAAGCATTGATTTCCAGAGTATATAAACTACTCAAAAAACAAAGAAGAAAACAAATGAATCACTCAAAAGATGGAGCAAAGAGCTGAACAGAGACTTCACAGTGAGGAATTAGAGATGGCTGAGAAATATCTTAAAAAATATTCAGCGTTGCTAATAATTAAGGAAATGCAAATGAAAACCACTTTAAGATATCATCTCACCAGGATAAGACTGGCTAGGATCAAGAAAACAAATGATACCAAGTGCTGGAGAGGTTGTGGGGAAAGGGGAACACTCATCCACTGCTGGTGGGAATGTAAACTTGTACAGCCATGTATTAGTCACTTTTCTGTTGCTGTGATAAAACACCATGACCAAGGAACTTATAAAAGGAAGAGTTTATTTGAGCTTACGATTGACAGTTCCAGGGAATTAGAGTCCATCGTGGCGGGAGGCATGGCAGCTGGAGACTGGAGCAGCAAACCGAGGGTAACATCTCGCAATGAGCACAGGAAGCAGAGAGAGAGACTGGAGACCACGAGGCTTGTTAAACTCACTAAGCCTGCCCCCAATAATGTACTTCCTCTAGCATGGCCACACCTTCTAAGATCTCCAAAAACAGTGCCACCAACTGGAGACAAATGTCTGAATACTTACAGCCTATGGGGGACACTCATTCAAACCACCACAAGCCACTATAGAAAGCAGTGTGGAGAACCCTTGGAAGATTCAAAATGAGCTTACCACCTGATCCAGTCATACCACTCCTGGGTATATACCCACAAGACTCATCTTACCTCAAAGATAAATGCACAGCCATGTTTATTGCAGCTCTGTTCACAACAGCAAAAAGCTGGAACCAACCTAAGTTCCCCTCAACTGACGAGTGGATAGAGAAAATGTGGTACATGTACACAATGGAGTTTTTTGCAGCAGTAAAGAAAGATGGCATCATGAACTTTGCAGGTAAATGGATGGAACTAGAAGATATTATGTTAAGTGAAGTAACACAGTCCCAGAAAAACAAAAGACGAATGGTATCCCTCATCTGTGGATGCTAACGCCAATTACCTAGTTGTATTTCTTGTGCATGGCCCCTTGATCTTTTGTCCAAGTAGTTGGGAGTGATGCATATTGGAAAGAACAACAACAACAACAGAAAAGACTGCATCAAAGGACTGACTGAAATGGTGAACTTCTGCTCAAAACAGTCAACTTCCACATCAAGAATTTCGAGGAAAAAAAAAAAGAAAAAATAAAAGAATTTCAAGAAAGACTGAGAAAAAGATGAAAAACATGTCTGGTGGAATGCATGAGCTCTGGTGGGGTGGGGGGGTTGGGCGGGGGACATGGATCTAGATTTGATTAGTAACATAATCTTGTACAAATATATATAATAAATAAACAAATAAAAGAAAACACAAATAACTAATTCTGCCACCAAGCATTTCATTACTTGAGTAGGTTCAGAATCACTTTGCAGAAACCCATGGGCTGGGGTCGTGGAATGAGTAGAAAGGAGAAAGGCAGCTGAGCTCCCAAATCCATGAGGATGTGAGCAAGCAGCCTCACGCACCTACCACCATGCATCCCGCTGGCTCCCAGCATGGACTGTACACCTTCAAACTGTAAGACAAGATAAACCCTTCCTCCCTTAAATGGTTTTGTCTGTCGGGTATTTGATCACAGCAATGAGAAAAACAGCTAACATTTATGAGAGTAGCTCCTTGGTCATCAGCTTTTTTTTTTTTTTTTTTTTTTTTTTTTTTTTTTTTTTTTTTTTTTNCTCAGGCTGTCCTGGAACTCACTCTGTAGACCAGGCTGCCCTTGAACTCACAGAGATCTGCCTGCCTCTGCCTCCCGAGTGCTAGGATTAAAGGCGTGCGCCACCACGCCTGGCTGGTCATCAGCTTTTTACAAGACATCAAATGATCCTGTCAGTTGGGCCACAAGCTTGAACAAAACACAGCCAGGATTAACTATATTATAAACAAACCGTTATGATTTTCCTTCAGGATTGGGAGAATGTGCCACACTCCCTTCTACCACGGGGTTGGTGGGGAGGTGGGCTCACGGGAGTATATGAAGAGCTCATGAGTGGCCCAGGAGATGGTGTACTGGGCTCTGCCCCTTCCTGAGGATCTGGAAGTGGTTGAGGTTACTAGGGTGCTGCAACAGCTATAAGGAGCCCATGTTCCCACATGGAGCCCTTCACCCATACCTTGTAAGTAATTGCAGCAGTTTACCAAGCCAGACGTTCATGGGATCATTTATTTGATCTGTCACTGGTCCCACCTGGGGTGAATACACATTTGTTTGAATCTCTCTAGGAGAAATTAAAGAATAGTCACCTTCCAGTCTTCCAAGGAAATATGCTCATGCCTCAACTTGTACTTCAGGTGTGGCACCTGGGAAACTCTCTCTTTTCTGATAGCAGGAGGCTACGAAACAATCTGCCAGGCACTCAGCCTTTAGACAGTGGCTGGAAATGTGGGTGGTTAGGGGGAAGATTTTTCACTATATAATGCTTGTCAATTTCTGACTAGGAATCCATTACCAAATCAAAAATAAATAAGTTGGGCCCACCGTGGTGGCACATGCCTTTAATCCTAGCATTCGGGAGGCAGAGATGGGCAGATCTCTATGAGTTCAAGGCCAACCTGGTCTATATGACAAGTTCCAGGCCAGCTGGGGCTACAGGGAGACCCTGTCTAAAGAAGACATATATATGCTTTATTTTAAGGGTGTGTTTTCTCTGCCTGTACATAAGTGCACCATGTAGGGGCAATGCCTGCCAGAGGCAGAAGAGGGCATCAGAACCCCTGGAAGGGGAGCCACTGATGGAGAACTGTGTGAGCTGCCGCACGAGTGCTGGGGATGGGATCCAGGTCCTCTGCAGGAGCAGCTGGTGCTCTTTCCTCTGAGCCCTTCTCAGGGCCTTGAATGGATTTTTTTTTTCCCCTGTGATTCAGCTATGTCAGTACTAGCCTCTCTCCTCTCTCTCTCTCCTCTCTCTCTCTCTCTCTCTCTCTCTCTCTCTCTCTCTCTCTCTCTTTCTCTCTCCCTCCCTCTCTCCCTCTCTTCCTTCCTTCCTTCCTTCCTTCCTTCCTTCCTTCCTTCCTTCCTTCCTTCCTTCCTTCCTTCCTTCCTTCCTTCCTTCCTTCCTTCCTTCCTTCCTTCCTTCCTTCCTTCCTTCCATGATTTCTCCCTACGTTTGAAGATGTGGTGGTGAAAACCCTTGACCCTCTCAGCAAACTACTCACACCTGGTCACTGGGCATGGTCACCAGCTGTGGCAGTAGTGCTCTTAGAGTCTAACAAATGGTTACATGTGGGGGCCTTCCAAGTGGCCCCTGGGAATATCATCCATCTACATGGGGAACACATAAACACGCGAGCAACAGTTATCAGCTAGAGCAAAGTATCACGTCGTAGTTTAGTCTCAGGCTTAACAAAGCCAGAGCTTGTCTCTTCACAACCCCCTCAGAGCCCTCAATTCATGAATATTTGGGAAGTTTGCGAATGTTTCATATTCTGTATTACAGTTCTGAGACAGAAGCCTAGGAACCATCTCTCTGTGGCTTTTAAGTTCTTTTAAGTTTGATACTACAGAACACATCTCAGGGAGAAAAGCACACTGGACAGTGCTCCATCTCTGCAGCAATTAAACCTTGAGCAAGAACCCCTGTATCCCACTGTGAGTGCTCGGTATGGCATGGTGTGGCTGCACCCTCCCTTAGGCCCTGAGGCTGCATAGGCCTGTGACATTTGATTGTCCTGAGGCCCTTCACAAGCAGAAGTCCAACATGAAATGATAAATTCCTCACTAAAAGAGACTTAGACAATGGCCTGCTGAAGCCCAGATGAGGTGCAGCTAACATCTTCTGAAGCAGAGCCAACACCTGAGTTTACAAAGAAGAGCTCAGCTGGTCTGAAGGAGGCATTTTATGGCTGAAAAACATCGAAGAATTTCCTGGAAGGTATTACAAAAGTTCTAGAATGGTCAATAATGAACCACAACCAGTGTGCAATGAAATGCACAGGCCAGTCATTTGCTGCCTGCTCCTGCTGTGCCGGTGTCTGTAGCAGGAGATGGGGTCACAGGCACCACAAACTTTCCTGGAAGGAAAACATGTGTCGAGAAACCAAGAGACTGGGGGCACTTCAACATGAGCTGTTTACTGGGAGCACTTCAACGTGAGCTCGTCTACTGGGGGCACTTCAACGTGAGCTCGTCTACTGGGGGCACTTCAATGTCAGTTTGTCTACCGGGAGCACTTCAACGTGAGCTCATCTACTGGGGGCACTTCAATGTCAGTTTGTCTACCGGGAGCACTTCAACGTGAGCTCGTCTACTGGGGGCACTTCAATGTCAGTTTGTCTACCGGGAGCACTTCAACGTGAGCTCGTCTACTGGGGGCACTTCAATGTCAGTTTGTCTACCGGGAGCACTTCAACGTGAGCTCGTCTACTGGGGGCACTTCAATGTCAGTTTGTCTACCGGGAGCACTTCAACGTGAGCTCGTCTACTGGGGGCACTTCAATGTCAGTTTGTCTACCGGGAGCACTTCAACGTGAGCTCGTCTACTGGGGGCACTTCAATGTCAGTTTGTCTACCGGGAGCACTTCAACGTGAGCTCGTCTACTGGGGGCACTTCAATGTCAGTTTGTCTACCGGGAGCACTTCAACGTGAGCTCGTCTACTGGGGGCACTTCAATGTCAGTTTGTCTACCGGGAGCACTTCAACGTGAGCTCGTCTACTGGGGGCACTTCAATGTCAGTTTGTCTACCGGGAGCACTTCAACGTGAGCTCGTCTACTGGGGGCACTTCAATGTCAGTTTGTCTACCGGGAGCACTTCAACGTGAGCTCGTCTACTGGGGGCACTTCAATGTCAGTTTGTCTACCGGGAGCACTTCAACGTGAGCTCGTCTACTGGGAGCACGTCAACATGAGCTCGTCTACTTGGCTCTCACCACTGCCCATGGCCCTCCTCCAGGCCAGCCCGCATGGTCCCAACTTGCAATCTGCAGAACCTCCAACCAGTCCTCTCCCTGGTTCCTTCAGCGCTGGGGGTGTAACTTCCCTACAGCTGTGCCCCCTCTCCCAGCAGCATCCTTCTAGGTCTGGTGCTTGGCTTCCTGGCTTTCCTATCACTTGTGTCCCTGATTTGTGTGTAACTAAACTCATAGTCAGAAACAGCTAGAAAGGTCTGTGGGATTGTACTGTGAGGGTGGAGGAGCGTAGGCGAGGGGCCTGCATGAATACCACAGCCAGGAATTTCACACCTTGCCATAGTTTTGATCTTCTTAGGCTAAATACTGTGTGGAAGATGGCTGGCTGGGAGTTGACTGGAAGAGGCCACTTAGTGGAGGGCAGGGCGGCCCTGTACACCAAGGCAGAGACCTTCCTGCGGGAAGCACTCTGAGGTTTCATGCCTGGGTCTAGAAGTGGAGTGCCAAAGCAGGTGAGGAAGAGGAGGGAGGAGGATGCCCACGTTCCAGGGAGAGCAGTAAATGCTGGAAATGACACAGGACGTGAGGGAAGCTGAGGGTGTGGGTAGGGGGCCTCCCAAGGCTGGCTGCCTTCCAGATGGGTGAGTCATGAGTCAGACCAGTTGACAGCACGGAATAAGTCACAGGATTTACCATATTAAAGAGTTATCAGGGCTGGGGAGATGGGTCAGTTATCTAAGTGTTTGCCTTGCAAACACGAGGACCTGAGTTCAGTCCCAGAACCCACATCACAAAAGCCAGGCGTGGTAGTGCACCTGAGATCCCAGGCCTGGGGAGGCAGCACAGAAGGCTCCCGGGGGCCTAGCTAGACCAGCAAGGCCCAAGCCAGTGAGAGACATCTTAACAAGCAAGGTGCATGGCACTAACTAGAGACGGTCCTCTGGTCTCCACAGCACACATGAATATACACGTGCACACACAAAATTACCAGACTAAATTACGGTTCCGGGAATCCTACAGTTCCTATCTGCTTTCAGGTCTCAAGGCCAGGTGCCTCATCACAGCCAGGACTAATTAAACAGCTGCCCAAAGATTGCTCAGCCTTGGGAATGCACTGCACACTGCAGCTCAGCTGTGGAGGGCTCATTTCTTGTCATGTGAATTTCACCTCATAAAAAAAACAAAGACAGGATGTTATGTCAAAGAGTGCTGAGAAGTTCCAGCAAAGATGCAGAATTTGCCAACAGAAACAGTAACAAAAATATGCCCAAGGAATTAAGATTCTTTTTTTCACCTCACAACCAAGTTTCTTATTTGATACTGGCATTGGTGTAGTAAATGTAGTCCGTGTCCTCCCAGGACAGGACGTGGCCTCCTCCAGGCAGTCCTAAACCTCTGGTTCACGCTCACTGCTGGAACAGAGCAGGCATGACTTAACTGGTGCATCTTCCCCCAAGAAGCTCCCTTGTAGTATTCTGTGACCCCTTTCTAGGCTCCAGATTCCTATTATTATTATTATTATTATTATTATTATTATTTTGATAGCTCCAGTCTGAACAGATTCCCATTACTGGGTTAGATAAAGGCTGACAGCATCCAGGAGTACAGGAGAAGACCATGCCTTTCCCTGCAGGCTCCTCTGTCAGGGAGGGGCACTAAAGGTTGGAGATTTGAGAGCAAGTTCTTTCTTTCAGGGTTAAAGTAGACCCACATCATAAGGTCGGGGTGCAAAACCACTAGGTGTCCCAGGACACCCTGTGAACTGTGGGTAATGGAAGGTGACTCGGTTCTGGTCACTGGAAGATGCCCTGTCACAGAATGGGCTTCTAGGAGGCCAACTGTCCATTTCTCAGCTCTGCTCAGGTATCACCACCAAAGGCCCAAAGGAGCAGAGGTTGTGGGGAGTAACAAGGTGACATTGACAGGCCTAAGCCCAGAAGCAGTACTGGAGGAGGTATGGGACCTTGCCCTGGATGGCATGCTAGAAAAGAACGGGCCTGGCTTGGGTCCTTCATCCTCTCCTGCTTAGAACGTCCTTGCTCAAAGTCATAGCTCCCCTTGGATTCTGTGATTCCATAGATGGTTACTCCAGAGAAGTAAAAAAATGGGCAGTGGGAGAGAAAGGACCTGCTGTCCATTATCCCCACGGCCCAAGGAGAACCGAGCCAGGCCTAAGATAGGCCAAAGCTTCTGTCTGCAGCAACTGGAGTGCCTTCTGGGACACAGAAGCAGCCTGTGCAGACAGTTGCCAGCTCTGCCCTTAACCCCTCTGCATGACCTTGGAGAGAAATTGGTTTTCCTGAACTGTAACCGGGCAGCCTAGACAAAGAGGTGGCTCCAGAGAAAGGCAGAGATGACAAGGCCGTCTCCACAGCAGGAAGGGAGCACTGCAGAGACAGGAGATACCGCAAAAGCTAGGAACCCAGGGAGGGCAGGGCAGAGACTCGGGCAGCGGAAGAACCCAGATGAGTTCTGCGACTGGGAGGGTTTTGGTTCCTTTGAAGAGAAGTGTGATTTCTTTCCAACCTGCCAGGAAACCTCTACCTCCTCATTTTCCAGTAGCAGCAAAGTAGATGTTGCTCGTGACTAGACGTGGGTGCAGGGCTGAAGAACATGTCCTGTCGGGTCCTGCTCACTGGGAGGAAACCCTTTCAGGGAACACTCTCTACTTGTCAAGTCAGTCAATGTCCATTTGGGATTTGAAATTTATTTATTTTTATTTTATGGCCTTGAGTATTTTGCCTGCATGTGTGTAAATACATCTGATGTGTGCAGTTCCCGTGGAGGCCGAAGAGAGTATTGGATCCCGTAGTATTGGAGTAATGGACCATTGTTAGCCACCGGGTGGGTGCTGGGAATGGAATC
This sequence comes from Rhizomys pruinosus, assembly GCA_009823505.1. Lineage (NCBI taxonomy): Eukaryota > Metazoa > Chordata > Mammalia > Rodentia > Spalacidae > Rhizomys > Rhizomys pruinosus. The sequence goes on from VZQC01015735.1 coordinate 2,588,882, forward strand.
CAGGTCCTTTGCAAGAGGTGGTCTAAACCACTGAGCCATTTCTCCAGGACCATTTGGGATATTTTTAATTTGGGATATTTTTAAGCACCCAGGAGAACTTAAACGTCAACACCTGGACAGATGTGCTGGCATCTAATGAGACAGGAAAGGTGGAGTGGATAGAAGTCAGGACCTGTTTGGGGCTCCTGTCCTCAAGACACAGGTCAATTGAGACTTCAGCAAGCATGGCGCCTCCTGCCTTTTCAGGCCACATGTTTGAGGGCAGACAGGAGTGAAGAAGCAAGGCTGAGGGCTACCATGCCCGTACGTAGTCTAGAACAGCAGGTTCCGTTAGCGTGGTGCGCTGAACTGTAGTCACATAACTGGATTCCTTCTTTTTTTAATTTTTAAAAATTTTATTTACTTATTTATGTGTATGAATGTATTGTCCGCATGCAGGTTTGTGCACCCGTGTCGTGCATTGCCTCAGAGGTCAGAAGAGGGTGTCGGATTCCCCCGGAACTGAAGTTCTCCTGGAACTGGAGTTACAGACGGTTCTCAGCTGCCATGTGGGTGCTGGGCATCGAACCCAGGTCCTCTGCAAGAGCAGTCGGCACTCCTAACCACTAGGTCATCTCTCCAGCCCCTTTATTTTTTATTTTATTCATTTATTTATTTATAACTGGATTCCTTCTACATCGCTGCTTTGCTGCCCTTTACACTGGTGATCCCTGAACTTCTGTCTTTAATGGCCCTGGCCTTAGGAATGCCAAATGCTTAGGTTGTCCTCCAAGGCTGACTGTGTCTCTAGAGGCCCCTTCTCCTTGGCACCCTGCTCTCTGCACCGTTCCACCTCTTTCCCACTGTTCTCTGCCCTGGGTTCTGGCCACGACCTCTACTTCTCTTTAGTAGCTCCTTCTTCTGCAGCCTGCTGACTGTACTTCTCAAGGGGTGGCACTCCACTGAGTTACGGGGCCACCAACTCTGGTTTTTTTTTTTTTTGAGACAGGGTCCCACTCTATAGCTCTGGCTGCCTCGAACTCAGGGATCTATTTGCTTCTGTTTCTAGAGTGCTGGGATTAAAGGTGTGCACCACCACACCTAGCTTCAGCTTAAGATTTACAGTTCTTTTCCCCTACTCCCTTCCTGAACACCCTTGTCCACACAGACAGGTACACAGAAAACACAAACTCAGAATGGGCATGAGATTCCAGTGGCCCTGTGGACACAGAACTTAGATACACAGACAACAACCAACCTGATAGATTTAGCATTTAGGGGCATTTCTTAAAATTTTATTTATTTTATGTGTATGAGTATATTGCCTGCATGTATGTAAGTGCACCTGTGTGTACAGTGCCCATGGAGGTCAGAAAAAGGTGTTGGATCCCCTGGAACTGGAGTTATGGGGAGGGTATAGCCTCCATGGAGAGCTGTGAATTGAACCTGGGTCCTCCACAAGTGCAGCTGGTGCTCTTAGCCACTGAGCCACCTCTCCAGCCCCTCAGGTGCTTTTTTTTTTTGAGACAGGGTCTCCCTGGAACTCACTCTATAGACCAGGCTGGCCTCAAACTCAAAGATCTGCCTGTCTCTGCCTCCCAAGTGCTAGGACTAAAAGCGTGTGCCACCATGCCCAGCCCCTCAGGTGCATTTTTAAGTGAGGAGTGGGCCCTGACTCACCTTCCATGACCCAAAGGTATTCTGAGAAAGGGAAGAAATTCAAAACCATCTAGTCAGAATGTGCATGCCAATGAATACAGTAATCTCTTTTATCTATAGTTTTGCTTTCTGTGGTTTCCGTTACCTGTGATCAACCAACATCTCAAAATATTGGGTGGAAAGCTCCCCAAATAAAAAATTTACGGGTTGTAAATTGCATGCATCATTTCTAGGTAGTGTGATGAAATCTCATGGCTTCCTACCCTATTTCACCTGGAATGTGAGGCTTCTCTTTGTCCAGAGAATCCATGCTGTGTATACTGCCTGCTCATTGGTCACCAGGTAGCTGACTGGTTATCAGATCAACTGTCACAAACTTTTCAGAGCATCTGTTCAAGGAAACGCTACTGCACTTAATACTAACCCCGAGCTGAAAAAGTACTGATATTGGAAATTTTATTATAGCATATTGTTATAACTAGTCTTATTATTGGCTATTGTCCATCTCTTATTATGACTAATTTGTAAATTAAAGTTGATCCTTTGCATAGGAAAAATCCTAGTATACACAGGATTCAGTACTATCCACAGTTTCAGATATCCACTGGGTACTGTGGGGGGTTAGAAACCTTGGTTTGACCACTATTGACTTTTAGCTACTGAAGGTCACATTCTAGCTATGCTCCATCTCCCAGCAAGGTCTCTGTCTAAGCTCAGAGACAAAGTCTATGTCCAAAGCTGACCACCACTGTAGCTGTAGCTTGAGGCAATGTTTTATAAGAGATAGATATGGAAGCTCCCTCCCCCGCCTGGTGGAGAGGCCAGTGTTCAGGAGTTCAGGCCCATGGACTGAGCGAATGTACACAGCTGAGAGGTGGCCTCTTAGCCCAGCATCATGGAGTACAGGAGATGCTTCCTGAGGTCCACTTCTCAGGCACACTCCAGAGGCCAAGCCAATATGGCAGGGATTCCAGGGTCCAGCTGAGACACTTGGGACAATGCTCAGCACTGGTTATGAAGATGGTTGGCTGGAGCAGGGCCACAGGAAGGAGAACCCGGAAAGGCAGCAGGACTTGGGAACAGCTCTTTCCTTCCTCAGTGGAGCCACTCAGCTCTGGAGAGACCCAGGGGATGAGGTAGCTGCTGATTTTACATCTACGGAAACAAAAATACAGCAAACCCGCCAACCTAAGTATTAATAAAGAGCAGCCTGGTGCGCGGACACATAGCTGTAGTCCCAGCACTAGGGAGACCAAGGCAGGAGGACTGTGAGTCCAAGGCCAACCTGGGATACATAATTGTAAAGAGGGACCAGTTATAAGGGAACAAGATAGACTCCATTTTTCTATTTTGTGGAAATACACCATCCAAGAAACAGCCCCCCATCCTCAGATTCCAGGAGAAACCATAGAATATCTCAATAGCTAATAGGGAAGGACCAAAGGTTGGTTGTTGAAAATAACTAATAGGGAAAGACTGAAGGTTAAACATGTTTGCTCTTCCACCAGGATGTACTCAGTGAGTAAAATCCTCCCCCCACCCCTGCCCCATGGCGCCACCAAAGCCACCAGGTGGCCCTGACCTATCAGTTTAAAAATCATGCTTCCTCAGTCCCTATGAATCAATAACAAAATGCCAAAACTGGAAAATTCCCCGTTTGCAGTTTTTCCTTTAAAAGACCCCCCCTCCAGCTATGGGACCGCTTCTCCCAGCCTGCTGTGTCAGAAGGGTGGTGGTCCAAGCTTGAGCTTGAATTAAAGACTCTTTGCATTAACATCGGAGTCATGGGTCCTGGTGGTCTTTTGGGGGTCCCAGTGATCTGGGCATAACATAATGAGACTCCGTCCCCCAAATAAAGACAAAAGAAAAGAGAGGGAAACAGAAACAGAAAGAGTACACTGAGGAACTGTCTTGTCTGACTCAAGAGTCTGTGGTTTGCTGAGCTCTCCACGCAGCTTTTTAAAGTAATTCTGTGGGATCTACAGCTTGATTCTTCAAGAAGATGATGATGATGCAAAATTATACATCATCTAGTATGTTATAGCTCATGCTTTTACATATAGCTTCATACTTGCCGCCAATAGCTCTGTGACAATATTTCATTGACATGTTTACAAAGAAGTATCTGGGCTCCAAGCTGTTAAATGACTTGCCCTGAATCATACAGCTGTGTTTGAAGCAGAGATTCAAACACAGGTTAAGTATCCCTCATCCAAAATGCCGGGGAGCGGGGGCATTGCTTGGAATTTTGAATTTTATTTATTTATAAATTTTAGAACATTTGTAATGTATCTTGGAGAGAAGATTCAAGTTTGTATATAAAATCCATTTAGGTTCTGGGCGTGCCTTTAATCCTAGCACTCGGGAGGCAGAGGCAGGTGGATTTTTGTGAGTTCAAGGCCAGCCTGATCTACAGAGTGAGTTCCAGGACAGCTGGGGCTACAGGGAGACACTGTCTCAAAAAGACCAAAAAAAAAAAAAATCCATTTAGGTCTCACACAACTTCACACATAGCCTGGTGGTAACATATGGGGGGTTGGAGAGTTTGAACCGAAGGCCTCACAAACTAAGCAAGTGCCCTATCATTGAACCCCATCCCAGGCCCCTTTTCTTTCCTTTTTTTTTAAAGACAGGGTCTCCCTATAGCCCCAGTTAGCCTAGAACTTGATTCCATAGAGATCCATCCGCTCGCCTCTGCCTCCTGGGTGTTCGATTTAAAGCCGTGTGCCACCCCATCTGGCTTTTTTTTTTTTTTTCTTTTTGAGACAGGGTTTCTCTGCAGCTCCAGCTAGCCTGGAACTCGCTATGTACAGTAGGCTAGCTGTGAACTCAAAGAGATCTTCCTGCCTCTACCTCCCAAGTGCTGGGACTAAAGGTATGCACCAGTATGCCTGGCTTTTTTTTTTTTTTTAAACATTTTGAGATGGCAGGCTCACTAAGTTGCCCAGGCTGGCCCTTAACTCACTCTGGAGCCTGGGCAGGCCTTGAACTTGCAGTCCTTAGCCTTAACCTCCAGTTGTCCAGATGCATGTCTATAACCTGAGATCTTCCCCTGAGGCCCAGCCTTATTATAACTAGTCCACTCCCTCCCAACAGCAGGCGTCATGAACTTACACCAAAGCCCACCGCACCTGTTCTCCTCCATCCTCCCTCTTTCCCATGAACCCGTACCATCCTCAACGCTTATCCTAGGGCTTGGGTCAAAACCTCTTCCTCTCCGTCTCACAACATCAAGTCTTCCTTCGCCACCTGTCCCTATCCAGCCACTCTCTCTGCTCTCAGCACACCCACCCAAGCTGCAGCTGCCTCTGAGCTAATCTTTGAAGCAGCATCAATCCTTTCCGACCTGCAGCCAGGATGGCCCCTCCAACAACCCAAGTCTGCTCTGCACTCTTCGGCTCCACGACCCTGTGGCAATCACAGCTGGAGCCACCGTCCTCAGAGGTTCTGTGTCCGTTCCCTAGGATTTTCGTTCGGGCCCTCATTCCAGCCTTCTGCTTGCTCTTCCCGGCCTGCCACACCCTCCCGATCCTCTGCTTCACGAATCTGCCTTGATGCCACCTCCCCAGCCAACTCAGGAAGCCAACACCTTGGTGCTCAGTCCCTGTAGCTTTCTTCAAGGCATTTGGTATCATATATCAAACTTTAGGTCTTTGTTCTCTGACTTCTCTACCAGAACAGCAGCACCCTGGGGTGGGGGCAGAGGCTGTTTCTTCTGTTCACTGAGGTCCACCGCTTGGACTGCCTCATGTAACAGGTGCTCAGCAAGTGCTGACTGAGACGGAGCAGATGCCTTCGTGGGATTCTACAGTGTCCCCTCCACCAGGAACAGGGTAGCTATCGCCAAGTCCTGAAATCGTACCAGGTGCAGCCGGCGCGTGTGAGGCAGCCAGTGGTGGCTGACTTGCAGCGAAGTCTTCCACTAGGGCTGAGGAGTGAACCTTGCACCATGTTCCCCCCTCCCGCAAGGAGGAGCCATGGGGTGGGGGGGTCTCTGGCCTCAGGGTACCAGGTGCCTTGGGAACAGGAGAGGAAAGTGTTAGGATGCACAGGTAAGAGGATGGCGACTTGCCCGGAGTCCACAGGGCACCCACTGTACCAAGTGCCCTGCAGACTCCCATTGCCAGGGTCCTCTTCAGAAAACTTCACCACAACCCTAGGAATACAGCCTTTTGCTTTCAGCGTCTATTTCTGATGTTCTCTTGTTACAAACCTTGACCACTCCCTCCAGCTTCCCCAGGAAACTTCACTTCCTGCTTCACAGAAAAATAGAACTTATCAGACCAGAACACCTCTACTTCCTGCTGCCACACCTGGGCCCCTCCCTGCAAGGGGCCCCTGCTCTGCTTTCCCAGTGTAGAGGTGACCTGTGAATTGGACAAACTCCCCAGCTAGCCTCCTCAGCCTGCCTAGACTCCTGCCTCTCCCCAGGGACCTTCTGCTGTGTCTTCGCACACATGCCCACCTGCTCCACCAGTGACCTCTCCCATCAGCCGGCTCTATCCTTCCGCATCCAGGCTAACACTACGGCCTCCTGAGGCTCTGACGTCCCTGGAACTTCTGCTCCTGCTCTTCCCCAGCCAACCTTAGGGACACATCTCCACCAGTCTGCATCTCCATAGGCCTTCATGCCACACAACTCAGGCTGTTCCAGCTTACACCCTCACTGACTCCCAAACTGCTCTTGCCAAGGCTACCCATGACTTCTGGTCCCCAAGGCCACTGGTCAACCTGGAGTCTCTCTTTATCTGTCCTTGAAGTATGTGACATGGTCAACCCCCACCTGCCCAGACTGAACACTTTTTTTGTTGTTTGTTTTTTTGAGACAACACACACACACTTTTCAAAACTGCCTGTACCTTCTGAAGTCTCGTATACCAAAGGGAAGCCAATTCCTCCTCCTCCAGGACACCCTCCCTGACATACTTACCATGCTACTGAGGCAGTCCAAAGCCAGCACTTCCAAGCAGGGAGCACCACCCCTTTCTCCAGTCACCTCTTGGTGAAGGCTTGTTCTCCAAACCTCTACCACTCTCTTCCTCGGCACGCAGCTCCCTGTGTCTCACACATACATCCTGCCCTGTCCTGCAGCCCACCCTGTCCACTCATTAGGTCTTGCTCTGCTTCTTTTGCCTTTGCTTTACACTGATGCAGCAAGTTTTGCAGCTGAGGCATGTGCCCAGCCTCTCTCTCAGAACCCTGATAGCGTGAGTAACCCTGCTTAGTTCATCTCACCCTCTAGTTCTAAGCCATCTGCCTGTAAGGGAGAACAGAGAGGCCTCTGGCTGGTGGCTGCTCTGCTCCGCTGGTCTGCAACTTCTGGCTTGCTTCCTCAATCTGCTCTATTTCCCTGGCTGGGTCCCTGGCTGCTGCCTACAAAATGCTATTCTTCCTCAAAGTTGCAGCTTGCTTTGAGTCTTCTGGGGATCAGAATCTTGGCTCCAAACCCTGGCCTCCTGCTTCTGAAGCCGCCCGGGACTCACTTTAGCTAATCCTTGTGGTGTCCTGGCATACCCCACCTACCCCACCCTTGAGGTCTCCCTGGTCTAGACCACAAAGTGACAGCATAGGATGGTTTAAGCCCTGGAACATGGCAGTTCATCTGTATTTCATTTAAATTTCAATACCTTTAAATTTGAAGCCATGCATCCCCCCACCCAGCTCCCCAGAGACCTCACAACTTTAATGTGGTTAAACACACAGCCTTCCTGAGCTCCTGCCAGACTCTAGGCTCTGTGTAGACACTGGCTCTTCTTATCCTTCCAGTAACCCCCTGTGGGCCATATCACCACTTCTGTGAACCAGCAGGAATCAGATGCTTGTAAAGTCTCATGGCTTGCCTAGATCACAAAACCACACCCAGAAGGCAAATCTCCAGACTGTAATACCACAATCCCAGCATTTGCAAGGCTAAGAGGAAGGAGGATTGCTGCCAAGTTTGAAGTCAGCCTGGGCTACGACATAGTGAGATCTTGTCTCAAAAATAAATTGGGGTTGGGGAGATGGTTCAGTGATTAAGAGCACTTGTTGCTCTTGCAGAGGACCCAGGTTTGGTTTCTAAGCACCCACATGACAGCTAACAACTATTCCTAACTCTAGTTCCAGGGGATTCAACAACCTCTTCTGGCTTCCACAGGAATTGCGTGCACTGGTGCACTTACATACATGTAGGCAAAACACTTATACACATAAAATAAAAATAAACAACAAAAGGGGCTGGAGAGATGGCCTAGTGGTTAAGAGCACCGACTGCTCCTGCAGAGGACCCAGGTTCGATTCCCAGCACCCACCTGGTGGCTGAGAACCGTCTTTAACTCCAGTTCCAAGGGAATCCAACACCATCTTCTGACCTCCACAGCATTGCATGACACGGGTGCACAAACCTACATGCAGACAGTACACTCATACACATAAAAATAAATAAATAATGGGCTAGAGAGATGGCCTAGTGGTTAAGAGCACCGACTGCTCTTCCAGAGGATCCAGGTTTGATCCCCAGCACCCACATGGCAGCTGAGAACCGTCCGTAACTCCAATTCCAGGAGAATCCGACGCCCTCTTCTGACCTCCGTGTCATTGCACGACATGGGTGCACAAACCTACATGCAGACAGTACATTGATACACATAAATAAATAAAATTTAAAAATAAATAAAATGTTTTTTTTTTTAAAAGAAACAACAAAAACAAACTTGCTGGGCATGGTGGCACACACCTTTAATCCCAGCACTTGGGAAGCATAGGCAGGCAGATCTCTGTGAGTTCAAGGCCAACCTGGTCTACATAGCAGATTCCAAGCCAGCTGGGGCTACAGGGAGACCCTGTCTCAAATAAAAAAAAAATAATAATAATAAAGACAAAGAATAATAAGAATAAACTAAAAACATAAACTAAAAGAATCCAGATTTGCCAGGTAGGGCCCCTGAAACCTCACAGTGAATCAAGGTGGTGCTGGTAAGAAACCAAGCATATTTCATTGGCAGGACAAAGCTCCGAGAGGAGCCTGGAGACAGAGATTTGGCCACCAGATGCGGCCTGGTCCTCACAGTGGCACTTGCGGGGCGGGAGATGGATGAGAAGATGAGGTCAAGCTGGGGGCTGCCAGTGGGGATAGGGTTGTCATCCGAGGAGGCGCCGGGTGGACAGGCTGGCAGACAGCTGCAGTGCCTGCTGGCGACAGAGGATTACAGGCCACGGGAGCCTTCCCGAGGCTCTGAGCAGCACGGCAGGTGCAGGGAGCCCCGTGAGGCACAGGCCACAGTGCTGACTCCTTTCCAGAGGCTTGCCAACCATCCTGGGAGCAGAGGAGTCTGGGAAACACATGGCCTTCGAGGTCAGTAGCGGAGCACAGAAGACTGAGACTGAGGAGGAGGGGCAGCAGCAGGGAAGCCTGCTTCAGGAGGAAGCAAGCTGGCTCTTCATGACGTGGAGGTGTCTTGCCGTGTTGGGAGCATGGGAGTGTGGCCATGCGGGAAGGAAAGGCTGCCGGGGAGAATCCAAGGTGTACTGAATTGGTGACGAAGGAAACTGACTCAGCATGGGCTGCTGAAAGTGAGACTGGCCTGCTGGGCTGTCACTGAGTCCACAGGACCTGCACATCTGAGTGCCGGATACCAGCTGCACAGGTGCACACTGCTTTTGCTGGAGCATCATTTAAGCCTGCACCACAACCAGCTGCTTGCAGACACTGAGGTTCAAAACGTGCTGGAGACTCTAGTTTCCATGTCAGGACTAATGAGTATTTTCACTTTTATCTTGTGGTCTTCCACCCACTTCCTCCTAAGACAGGGTTTATCAGAGGCCCTATGGATTCCTCACATAGCAGAACAGCAAGCCCACACTGTCCCAAGCCGAGCCCTTGGAACTCTTTCCAGTCCTGCGGCATGACTTACCACTGCATGTCCCTAACATACAGATGCACACAGCCCTGTTGCACCCCAGCCACAGCTCTGCAGGAACTCCTGCCCAGAAGAACCTTCAACAGCCACAACCGTGGCAGAGAGAGGTCTTCAGAGACCGCCTGCTTGTCTCCCTTTCCTGTGGTCTGTCTTAGCAAACATGGCTTTTGGCCAGCATCCTGCTGGCTGTCTCATCCTCCCTCCATAGGACCTGAGATGATGGAAGGACACAGATGAGCGAAGGCCTAGCACTTGGGTCCTGCCCATCCTTATTTGCTGTGAGAGCTTTCACATCGATTTTGAGCTCCAGCTAGGTGGAGTAGAATGGATAGTACCTGCCTCTCCCTTATCTGAGGAGATAAGCTATTTATAACCTGATTCCCAGGATCCGGCAAGTCGCAGTGGCAGCTTGCTCGCTTCCTAACACCCATCTTCAGCAGCTGGTAGAGACACCCGTCAGCCGAACGCAACTCATCCAATGTCTGTTCCAGGCTAGAAACAAAAGCAGACATGCCCCCCTTCCCCTTCACTGGCTGGCAGAGTGGACAGAGTGGTGTCTGTTAACACCTGGGGGGGGGGGGCAGACTCTAGCAGAACTTGCCACATTGCTGGGAACCGGTCCTCCCAGCATTTAGGGAATGTGGGCTCCTTGCTGACCCCTCAGACTAAAAAGAAGGGAGGAGGCAGATGTGGCTCTCTGCGAACCCAGGACGAGAGTCCAGCAGCAGAAACCTTGGAGTTCCTCGCCTAAATCAGCCAGAGTGGTGCCGGGTTCCTTAAACAGGATGCTTCCCTTACCACCTGGGGGGTGTGGAGAGCCACTGTGACTCACAGGGGTAGTGTGGGGGACAGATGGAGAGCAGACACCTTGAGCCAGGGGACAACCAAGGGGCGACCGCAAGGGAGCACGCCAGAGCTCCACAGCCAGAGCCTTGGTCTTCAAGGTCCTCCCCACAGCAGAGACTGACTGTTTCCCCCACTACCTGATGGGGCTGGCGTAGAGGCCATGGCTCCACCCTCACTCTTGCAAATTACACCCAGACACCCCAGGCACAGCTCTTACTCCAGTGGTTGGGTCCCCATGTCATCCACCCACACCAGTGGGTGCTCTGCTGACGTCTGTAGCTCAGGGAAGAACTACCAGTCCTTCCCCCTACCACAGGCCTCAGCTAGGCCAGGAAAGTCACAGAAGACCAGGGGAGAGGGGTCTGTGCGGGACCCGAGAGCTGACCCATTCCCTGAATCACCACGTGAACAAAAGCCAGGCTCCCCACCTCTTCTCCCACCATTTTAACCTTCAGCAACTTCTTCCTTCCTACTCAAGTAGTTGCTCCGGGTGGCAGGTTTCCATTCCAACCCTCAATAGATTAAACTGTTCACGCATCTGAGATCCAACTCGCAGGCCAGCCCTTGGCTGTCTAAAGTCATCTCACACGTACCCAGACACTTCTACCAATTTCCTGGCATTTAAATTTTTCTTTTCCCGGAACCATTTAAAGGCATATGTTTCTGGGAAGAGGAACCACAGTCTGGCCTCAGCTGGTTCTCCCATACCGCCCTGCACGCTAGGTGGCTGGACGCCAGGCTTCTCGCGGGCTCTGGATGAGGGGACACAGGGGCCTCTCATCTCCCCAACCTCAGCCCGCCACAGCCGCCACAGCCAGATAGCAGAGTTCTCACGAAAGTAAATCTGAAATAGCCAAATATGGAAAGTCTGCAGGAGGGAGCAGCAAGGCAAAGAGTCGTGGAGTAGCCTGGTTCACCTAGCGCTGCAGACAGGTGGCAAGGGGTCACAGGGTGTGGACAGCCCAGGGCTGCAGATGGGAGACAAGGGGTCACAGGGTGTGGACAGCCCAGGGCTGCAGACAGGTGACAAGGGGTCACAGGGTTTGGACAGCCCAGGGCTGCAGATGGGAGACAAGGGGTCACAGGGTGTGGACAGCCCAGGGCTGCAGACAGGTGACAAGGGGTCGCAGAGTGTGGACAGCCCAGGGCTGCAGACAGGTGACAAGGGGTCGCAGAGTGTGGACAGCCCAGGGCTGCAGACGAGTAACAAGGGGTCGCAGAGTGTGGACAGCCCAGGGCTGCAGAAGGGTGGCAAGGGGGTCGCAGGGTGCAGACAGCCCGGCCTCCACCAGTGCGGGCGGGCACTCCGGGGACCTCGCTAGCCTCTGGGCGCCCGGGCTCGCTGAAACCCCTGAACTCACCTTCTGGAGGGGCCGCGTCCCGGGGAGGACCGGGCCTGGGGATCCCTGGGCGGGACCGGCTCTGAGCACGCCCCGCACCCGCTCGCGGCGGGACCGGTCCGTGCTCACCCCAGTCCGCGCGCCTGGGAACCGCCTGACCCGTCCCCACCCCGCTCCGGACTCGCAGGGCCAAGTCGCCGCTGCGCTCTCGATTTCAAAGTTACGGAGACGGTCCACTCACCAGCCTTCCCCACATGCAGAGAGTAGCAGGGCTCCGCCTCAGCCCTTCACCCACCCAGGCTGCTTGGCGCCGGCAGCAGGCGCCAGAGTCTCAAGCAGAGCTACGGGAGAGGCGGGGCCTGAATATGGGGGCGGAGCCTCTTAGAAGGGCGGGACCTAGGGTGGGGGCGGAGCGTGAGTGGCCTGGGGACCGGGTGACGGAAACCGGTCCAACGGAGGGCGGTTCTGGACTGTGTCCTGCTGGAGGCCGAGCTCCCGGCCGGCCGGAAGTCTGGCCTCCCTGTCTTGAACACTGTGCGGCCCTAGAAGAGGCCTCTGACTTCCCGCACCTGGATCTGCAGGGTCAGGATCTTGCTGAGGACCCGAGTCCAGTTCCATTCTTTTCTTCTCGGAAGGTGACGTCGAGAGGTGATCCTCGCCCGCCCCTGCTGCCCTGCCCTCGGCTGTCCTGGTGGAGGCCTCCGGAGCAGCTCCCGTGGTCTGCAGAGCCACCGGGCCCCGGGAAGGGACCTGCATCCAGACCTTTGGCTATTGAGGTTCAACACTCCCTGGGGAAGATGTCCCGGGCTTTGCTTTGGCACTCTAGATCAGGAACTTGGTCTGGTATGGCTGACCCAGTGTAGGTGCTTATTGAGCCCAAGTCCTCCCTGTTCCTGCACACAAAACATCCTTCAGTTCCCTCCTCTGGCCTCCCTTCACATTACTACAATACAACTCTGCATTTTTATTTTCTTTATATTTTTGGTTTTTTTGAGGCAGGGTCTCCCTATAGCCCCAGCTGGCCTGGAACTTACTTTGTAGACCAGGCTGGGCTTGAACTCACAGAGATCCGCCTGCCTCTGCCTCCTGAGTGCTAGAATTAAAGGTGTGCGCCAGCTACTGCATCCAGCTTTAACCCTACATTTTTCGATCTCACATCCAAGTCTGGTGAGCACAAGTGTAGGTGTGCCCCTACCCTAGGTTACTGGTACTACCATGTGCCATGTTCGTTTGTCCCTCCACCAACTGAATGAAGCACTTGGTTCCAAAAATGGGACCCGAGGTTGAAATATGCGGATCTCAAGCTGGGATAGAGTGAATCTTCATTATGGTGCAGGGTCCAAGGGGATACGCACATAGGAACTTTAGATGGAATTAGCAGTGAAGGCTATGTTCCCAGCCCCCCTTTTGGTTCCCAGAGTCTAGAAGAGACAAGAGAAACCTAGGGTCCAGCCCAGTCTGAGGAAGGTGATCTCTCTTATTTTTTATTATTTTATGTGTCTGAGTGTATAAGTGCACCCGTGTTGTACAATGTCCTCAGAGTCAGAAGGGGTTGGATTCCCTGGAACTGGAGTTAAGTACGGTTGTTAGCCATAAGGTGGGCTCTGAGAATTGAACCCAGGACCTCTACAAGAGCAAATGGTGCTCTTAACCACTGAGCCATGACTCTGGCTCTGGAAGATGTGATCTCTTGCTTTGAGAATCTTGAGACGGCTGGGCATGTGGCTCAGGCCTGGAATCCTACCACTGAGGCAAGATTGCTGTGAGTTCAAGCCTAGCCTGGTCTACAGAACAAGACCCTGTTTCAGAAAAACAAACATAAGTTCCTGAAGGTACATGGGAAGGACAAGGCATACATTTACATAAAAAAGAAATAAATCTGTCAGCTGTGATGGCACAAGCCTTTGGTCTCAACACTTGGGAGGCAGAGGCAGGTGGGTATCTGTGAGATCAAGGCCAGCCTGGTCTATATATTGAATTCCAGGCTAGCTGGTGCTACAGGGGGACCCTGTATCAAGAAAAAGGAAAAGGTGTGGTAGTACAGGCCTGCATGCAGTCAGCGCTCAGGAGGAAGAGGCAAGAGGATCAGGAGTTCAAGGTCAGCCTCAGCTACTTGGTGAGTTGGGAGGGCAGCCTGGGTTACATGAAACCGTGCCTCAAATGGAAGGAAGGGAAGGGGGAGGGAGGGCAGGAGGAAGGAAGGTGAGAGAAAGAAAGAAAGAAAGAAAGAAAGAAAGAAAGAAAGAAAGAAAGAAAAGAAAGAAAGAAAGAAAGAAAGAAAGGAAAGAAAGAAAGAAAGAAAGAAAGAAGAAAGAAAGAAAGAAAGAAAGAAAGAGAAAGGAAAGAAAGAAAGAAAAAAGAAAGGAAGAAAGAAAGAAAGAAAAATTATGTACTTGCAGATGACGTTACTCTCACCAAGGTTTGGTATGCTCTAGTTTGCTTTCTGCTGGCTGTGGTAAAGGACTCTGACCAAAACCACCTTGAGGAGGAAAGGGTTTCTTTATTACAGTCTATCATTGAGGGAAGCTCAGTGCAGGACCCTGGAGGCAGGAACTGAAGTGGAGACCACTGGACACTGCTTACTGGCTCCCTGCCAGGCTGGCCTTGGGTTAACTTTCGTACACAGCCCAGGCCCACCTGCCCAGGGGTGGCATCACTCACAGTGGGTTGGGCTCTCCCAAATCAATTAGCAATTGAGAAAATGCCCCAAAGACATGGCTGCAGGCCAATCTGATAGGGGAGATTCCTCAACTGTGGTTCCTTCTTCACAGGTGTCAATCCACAGTGAGCACCAGGCAGTGTGTTTACATCAACTCATTTAACAAAGCCTTATTTTTTTTAATTCTTTGGTCTTTTGAGACCGGGTCTCCCTGTAGCCCCAGTACACAGCCTGGTCTTGTTCTCACATGGATCCACCTGTCCCTGCCTCTCAATTGCTGAGATTAAAGGCATGTGCCACCATGCCTGGCCTAAGTTCCACATTATATTTAACTGTAAACAGAATTCAGTGTTCAAACTAAATTCACTTTAAAAAAGGATTAAATTATACACAATTATTTTCTGCATAAAAGCAAAATCTTTTGGATACTATAAGATTGCCCCAAAACATGGGGCTGGAGGGATAACTCAGAGGTTAAGAGCATTGACTGTTCTTGCAGGGGACCCAGGTTTCTTCCCAGCACCCACAGAGCAGTAACAACTATCTGTAAGTCTGGTTCCAGGGGATCTGATGTCCTCTTCTGACCTCTGGGGGCACTGCATCACATAGGTGCATTTATACACCTATGTGTATAAACACATGTAGCCAATATACTCATACACATAAAATTAAAATTTTTATTAAAAAATTTTTTTCCAACCAAAAACTTGTATTTAATTTGCTGCAGGGACTGTGGCCTGGGCTGTCACTGTGAGGGCAGGCTGATGGAGAGCTGAGATCACCACCTGCTTGTTGTAGGACATGGGATGCATCATTTCCCTTAGTTTACAAACAAAGACTACGTTAGCTGAGCTGGACAAAAAGGCAGACTTTCCATTACCAATGATAGAAGAGACCAGATAAGATAATTTCCATCCCTGGTGCCTTTCCTTCAACTTCCATTACGAGCTACAATGGAAAGTCTGACTGTCAGAGGATACAGGGAAGTCCTAAAACAGCAGCAAGCCATTCATTCCTCTACAGGAAGTAAGCCTCAGCTGGTGTGCACACAGAACACTTGCTGGCTCACCAGGGAGATGCCTCACTAAAGCAGTAAATCAACGGAAGCAGTAAATTAATGCCTGTAAGTGTTCTTCCTAAGTCCAGCAAATAAACCTGACCTCAGCTCTACCTGTCAGTGGCCTGCCCAGCACAAAGATGGGCAAGGGGAGGGGAGGAATGCAGATCTCCTGAACTGATGTCATTTGTTTTTAAAAGATACTCTTTGTATGGACTGCAGGGATGGTTTAGCAATTAAAGGCTCAGACTCGCAAAGTTCAATGTAGCTGGAACTGACCTGGAAGCCTCCTACCTGAAGACTAGCTCCTATAGTTCTAGAGGATTCTGTGCAAGCTGCCAAGGGAGAAAAATCAATGTTCCAACCCAGCTCTAAAGCCTAATAACCACAATGATTTGCACAACAAACTATCTCTGTTGGTATACTATCTAATTGGACCTAAAGCCCTCTCAATGGGAGGGACTCCTGGGTGGCGCTGTACATATAGCCAAATACACATGGCTGGAGACGTCATAGATCCCAGAGAAAAATCCTGTCTCCGTCATCTCTAGGCAAATGAAATTTCTTACTGTATGCTAAATATGGGTCCTTATATTTACAGACAAGTATACTGTACACCACTCATCAAAGCCTTCTATAACAGATGGAGGCTATTAGAGTTCCACCACTGGTCACACACAGAGAATAAGTTTCCTCGGAGATGCCCAGCCCTAAGTGACACATCTACAGTAGAATCTCTACACCCAAGGCTACTGGAACACAGTGGAATAGGAACACTACCATATCCCTCATCTCTTAGCAGGGAAGCTTCCGTATACAACAGAGTGAAGCATACAGAAGGCCACAAGGAGCCAAGGTGTAAACAAGAGATTGCAGAATTGTGTCCCTGGATAGAACTATAGTAAATCTCACCCATCCATGGGTCAGGGACCATTGTGGAAGAGGGGTTGGAAGATTGTAAGCAGCACAACTGGTGGATGAACATGAGGAAAAAGGTTCTCAGGCATCTGGGCACTTGTTAATGAACTTGCAACAATGGGGACAGTGTGCACAAGACCCATGCTGACTCAGACAAAGCCCTAGCAGAGAGCAGGGGGAATGGGCGATCTTAGCCTAGGAACCACTGCAGGTGAGGGGAGTTGATCTTCTGGAAGGGAGTGACCCTGGACAGGCTGACCAGACTGCAGTGGGTGAATTCGAACTGAGGGCTCAGGGCTTAAACACAGGAACTGCACCTGTCTTCTCCACTGGTCTCAGCACACACACTTAGACACAGGAACTGCACCTGTCTTCTCCACTGGCCTTAGGCAAACACACTTAAACACAGGAACTGCACTCGTCTTCTCCACTGGCCTTAGGCAAACACACTTAAACACAGGAACTGCACGTGTCTTCTCCACTGACCTCAGCACACACACTTAAACACAGGAACTGCACCCGTCTTCTCCACTGGCCTTAGGCAAACACACTTAAACACAGGAACTGCACGTGTCTTCTCCACTGGCCTCAGCACGCACACTTAAACACAGGAACTGCACCCATCTTCTCCACTGGCCTTAGGCAAACACATTTAAAATTTTTTTAATTAATTTTATTTATTTTTGTATGTGTATGAATGTACTGTCTGCATGCAAGTCTGTGCACCCGTGTTGCGCAATGCCGCGGAGGTCAGAAGCGGGCGTCGGATTCCCCTGGAACTGGAGTTCTCCTGGAATTGGAGTTTCAGATGGTTCTCGGCCGCCATGTGGGTGCTGGGGATCGAACCCGGGTCCTCTGTAAGAGCGGTCGGCCCTCTTAACTGCTAGGCCATCTCTCCAGCCCGGCAAACACACTTAAACACAGGAACTGCACCCATCTTCTCCACTGGCCTCAGCACACACGCTTAGACACAGGAACTGCACCTATCTTCTCCACTGGCCTCAGCACACACACTGAATTCACATATTTGCCCCCTTTTCACGTCTCTGTGGTTTGTCCAAGGCCTGCTGTCTTCCTTACACACTTCGCTCAATGTGGATACCAGCAAAGACTTCTTCACTCTCAGGACTTCATATCCCACTGTTTTCCTCTCAAAAACCTTGCTCAACCCAAATNAGGCAGGGTCTCCCTTTTAGTCCCAGCTGTCCTGGAGCTCACTCAGGCTGGCCTTGAACTCACAGAGATCTGCCTACCTCTACCTCCCGAGTGCTGGGATTAAAGGTGCGCACCACCATGCCCGGCTTCCTGCTCCTGTCTTAAAGCTTCAGAAGTCATCACACTGGGGAGACCCACCCCTTATCAGCAGTCCGTTTCTCATCTTTAATGACAGCTTGCAAACACTACACTCCAGCAACCATTTCTGGGTTTTGATTGTTTCTCCATTAAATGTCCAGGGAGTAAAAAGAGATGCCGAGGGAGAGAGGGGGCAACAGGGCATGGGACACAGGACAAGGGGTGGGTGAAGGCTACAAGGGAGGATATGGAAGATGAGCAAATTTTGCCTGAAAATGCCATATTTTATAATTTGTAGGGTAATTAAATTTTAAAAATGTTCAGTGTGAGGCTGGAGAGATGGGTCAGTGGTTAAGAACACTCATTGCTCTTGTAGAGGACTCAGGTTCGATTCCCAACACCCACATGGCAGCTAAGAACCATCTTTAGTGCCGGGCATGGTGGTGCATACCTTTAATCCCAGCACCGGGAGGCAGAGGCAGGCAGATCTCAATGAGTTCAAGGCCAGCCTGGTCTACAGAGCGAGCTCCAGCTGAAACTAAAGGGAGACCGTTTCAAACACACACACACACACACACACACACACACACACACACACACACACACAGTTCAGTGTGTAGAATAGCAAAAGGCCAGATAAAGCTTCATGATTCACTCAGGCTATGTTGCTCTGATTCAACTTCCAAACACCACTAGGACCTCCTGCCCGCTACTATTCCTCTGCGAAGCTGTCTGCAGGTCTGAGACATAAAAGCCAGGGTGAACTGTGTGACCTACTTTTCTCCCAATGGGAAATGGCTGATATAGTCTCACGAGTCAGCAGTCCTGACTGTACAGTAGACACTGTCTAGGGTAACTAGGTTTCTAAACTGACCCAGGCTTTTCTTGCTTCCAGTTACTATCTTACAAATAATCTCTAACTGCCCACTTCAACATTTTAGTTTCTTCTTGTTTTCTGTAGTCAGAATGTATTTATTTGGGGGAAGCACACAAAGACAAATTCTGCCTAGTGCCTTGTCATCTTCTTCCTCAGGGTCCTGGAATTCCCATGTTAGCCAAGTCCTGACTACAAATATTTGAGGGTAACATTCTTTTGACAACAGGAGGGAGCATTACTACCTAATAACTGAATTTGGCACTTTCAACCACATCATGTCCTTGACTCACTTTCTACACCTACTGACAGGAAGCAGGACCACATTAAGACAAAATTTACATGTACTCGCTTTCTTATGTTTAATTCTACTTAATTATAAGTTCACTGAATTTTGACCATTTGTATTACCCAGGAATTAAATCACATAGAAAAATACTTTTTCGTTAATTTTAGCAGATATTATCAACAGTGTGGTTTATTTTTAGTTATGTCATAAAACACTTTGGTGTAGATTTCTCTAAAAAAGGATAACTTTGAAATTAAGGAAAATGGTAAGAGATTTCTAGGCTTTTCTTTTTTTTATAAAAAAATCAGCATTTAGAAATTCACAGTGAAGAGGTCCTAGGTTCCTTATACAACAGATTCTATGAAAATAGAAGACATAGACACCTTTAAATCTTTAATCCTTTAAGCAGCAAGCATATTACTCTTCCAGGCCAAACACTGCTTAAACAAAAAAAGAAAATAATGACGTGCAAAATATTTACAAAATATGCAAAGCACGCAATAAAGACATCTCACTATATACAGGTGTCATATCACTAATGAAGCTACAACTTTTCTACTGTGTGCTCTAGTGTTGTAAGTAAAATTACAGCACATCCCTCAGACACAACACTTTGGCCCAGGTCTGGGACTGAACAGACTACATGAATCACAATATACTGAACATCTGACAGATGCTAGTACCGACTAACATGACTGACATTCCCCACGTGCTGTGGACTGTAGGTCTACTGACAAGAGACAAGACAATGCGCACTGCCAAAGTACAGTATGCACACACGCAAGACAACTAAGTGCTTTAAAATGCTCTAGATATTCTAAGATATATAACCATCCCCCATGGCTTTTAAAGTAAAAATAAGTATAAATTCTTTAATATCTTAGTTAAATTTTATCTGGGGCAGGAACTATTTAAGAGGATCTGATGAGAAAGCAAAGGCCCTCAAGTCATCTTCAATTAACATCAGAATAGAAGGTCCTTATGAAGAAGTGCTAACCCTGGAAATTAAAACTGACCGATAAATTTAAATCTAGGGCTCTTTAAGGCTGGAGAGCCAACCGAAGGGAACACATCACCTCTGATGTGGGCAGCTTGTGAGTGTGCAGATCCCGCCCAGTCCCCCACTATCTGTCCCTTGGCAGGAGCATGATTCCAATATGAAATCATTCTGTGAAAAGTACTGATGACACGTTACTGAAATGCTATTGTCACTTGTAAGATATTCTTTGTAGGTGCTTAATGATTATGTGTTAGAATAAAAAGACTTTAAGTCTTTCTGTTGCTCTTTTTAGAAATTATAGCAATATATGGATATATCTTGGGTTAACACAGAATTCTTAAATTCATTTTATGAAATGATGATTTAACCCTAAACCAAAACCAAGAGTACAGGTTGGCTGTAAGAAACACAAATGGACATAAATGTACAACAGATTTACCAAGGAAGAAGACCACCCTCATGTTAAATATGGACTCTTATTAGTAAGTATGAGGGGTAGGTTAAGTTCAGAAGATAAACACAAAAGGGTATTGTAAATAAATGCTTCCGTAACCACCTCTACATAACTGACAAAATAGAATTCTCTCCTAAATTCTCCCAAATATAGGCAGCTACAAGTTAAAAGCAAATAGCATTTAGAAAGGTCCTTTTTCAAAATTAACAGTTAAGGAACTTAAAGACATATTTTGCCAAGTTTTAAGTCCTTATTGGCATGGAAATGATTCCAAACCTCTATTACTGATGGACAACAGGGTCAATGACCTTTAAACAAGGACTCTGTACTAGGACCCCGACTGTATGTTAAAGGGTTAGCAGGTTCAATACATTCTTTATGGTTTCATATAATTGCTTTGCAATTGATTATACTGCTTTCTCTAAAGGAATATATTAGAAGTCCTTTAGAAAAAAAGCAACATATTTTGAAAAAAGGGATATGCAGTTATTTCTTAAATATGAATAAAACAAACATGTATCAAAATCCAAAATGCAGGTTATTTATTCTTGCACTCTTAACAGAGGAAAATCATTTTTAAAAATTAAAAAAGTCAAAGCATCCTTAAGAAACTTAAGGAGTTTTTACAAATCTTAAGTCAATATTCTTGTATGAACAGCTCTGACTATGAAGAGGCAAGAAAATAAAGAACCTTAACAAAATAAATATAGTAAAAACAAAACAAAAAAACCCTTGGTATGTAGAATACTTATTTTTTTCCTTTCATGGCGAACCCATACTCTAGAAAGGAGGTTGACTGGAGGCTTTTTGTTGTGTAACATTTTTTTAGTGAACTGAAACAGTAGACATCCACTTCTGCCTGTCCACTGCCAGAGAACTAGCTTGTAGCCTCGGTATCAGGAGGAATTAGTCTTTCCTCTTTTGGATCAGTCAGAGGAGCACTGGCAGAGTGCGGGTGGAAAGTCGCGGCCACACCGCCCTGCTTCATCTCAGTGCATTGAGGACTGTGCATCTGTCTGAATTCCAATAAGTGATGGTGGCTGCTGACCACCAACTGTGGACAGCACTGGCCTTGGGTTTAGGCGGGGTGGCATAGAATTAGCAGGGCGAATGAGAGGAGGTGGAGGCTGATTGAGAGCTGGCCGGGGCTGGATGAAGCGAGCCTGCTGCTGGAGTGGAGGAGGCTGCCGGTGAAGAGCAGGGGCAGCAGGCAGTGTCGGACGCAGAAGTGGTGGTGGCTGGTTCAGAGTGGCAATGGGGACTGTCGGTGTTGGAGTGGGCGATGGGGCAGGAGGTGATGGACCCAGAGTCCGAGGAGCCTGTGGGGTTTGTGCCTAGAGGTGAGGAAACAAAAATACACAGATGAGATTTAGGTCCTAATGAACTTGACTCAACACAGTTTGGGCTGTCACAGGAAAAAACAAAATAAAACAAATCAAAACAAAACGAAAACGTAACGCCAGTGTTTATTGGAAGCACAAGCTTCTTTTATTTTTAACAAAACAAAAATAAACAAAAAAATCCCTCCCAAAGCAACAAGGCTACCAAATAGGCATCTTTATTAGTAAACAGCTCAACAGTAGAAATAAAAATGAGACTATGGAAGAATAATGCACTTTCCATCCTGCTAGGAGCAGAAGTCGGCATGTCATGATGACTTCGGAGTCACGAGATGCACCACTGAGGACGTGTATGGTCAGCCTTCTGTGCCCATTAGCCGGTCCCAACACTAGCCTTACAGAAGGCCACCCAGGGTGACGCCTCAGCTCACATTAGCTCAAATCCAGACACAAACACACCTCCTCCTCTTCATCAGTGCTCTTCCCTGACGGCACATTAGAAGCACTTTTTGTCTCCTCCCCTAAAGTAGGAGCATCGCCATTGGACGCCTGCGTTCCTTGCTCTGCTTCCCACTCTTGTAACACCTCCTCTAAGTTAAACCGGCGCCTGTAGTTTACAAAGAAGTTCTTCACTTGGCCAACAGTCTTGTTGCCAATTACATCTGCAATAGCTTGAAAATCTTTACCATATTTTCGGACACCTGGAAGGCAAAGTAAATAATAAACCTGTGAAGGATCAATAAGGAGGGCTGTGTGTCCTACATCATGCACACACAAAATACCAGCAATGAACACCTTTATGATCAATTCTGAGACAGAGGCTAAGGTATCAATCAGGGTCACAGATGAAAACTATCAATTATGTCATTTCATGGAGCCAGCGATTTGCCTTCAACTGAACAATCGGACACTTACCATTTTTTACATACTCATTCTCTCCAGTCCTCTCTTATTGTAAAGCACTGAATTCTTTGTTCCACCCTCAACTCCACATTCATTTATTTCCCTAGTAGCCAGTCACCTAAATTTGAGCAACACCATTTGTAAACATAACTGGATGGGGAGGAGCCTCTCTTTTATCCCCTCAAAGGACCAAGTGAGCGTGTGGTTCCCCCATTACCAAACGCAATCTAAATATCACCAGGATGGCCCGCTTATCCCACAGGCACCAACAGACAGAAGTATTAAAATACAAAAGCAGAATTATCTCAGTCTGGTGGAGTAAAGAAAGGGAAGACATCCTTGAGTCAACTGGATTTGAACCATCTAATAATTCTTAAGACTGTGGAAGGATTCCCAGCTATGCTTTATGTCTCAAGGATAAGCCGCTTTCAGCACCTTGACCTTCAATTTAAGGGGCACATACTGCTACTTAAGAACTTAACTATGTCAAGGAAGATTCATTAAAATGAAAGACAGTAACTGCCTAATGAAGCTGAGATTGCCAGTGTACTACAGAATGTAGAGTGGACAATAATCTGCTGAGATGAAGTCTAAAAGAAATTCAAGGATTCATTTTTTAGAAACAGATGCCCACAGCTCAAAATACAAAGTCATATAACTTTGATAGCTATTTTTAATATCAGAAAATAACCATTCATGAAAGAGATGAGCAAAAAGGTAAAACCAAGAGGCTTAAACTGAATCTTATGTAAAGACAAGACTGTGACAGCAGGGACAGTGGCACCTGGCAGAAAGACGGTGTCCGCAGTGACTGAGCAGGGAACACCTGGACACACCATCATCGCGAAAGGACTCTGCTTTTAAATACACTTGTTTTTTTGCATTGAGACTCAGGGAGCAGCATCTCCAGCTACGCACTGAGCTGGGCCTGATCTGGGGGAGTTCTATAGCTTTAGAGCACGTAGATGAGAATTCTGATATTAGCTTGATTTGTATGCTGTGGTCACTTGTTGTCTAAGGAAAAACATGCATAACAAGCAACAGACACAATGTTTTCTCAGCATAAATGAACTTAGGTTCTCCTTAAATCCGGATCTAACCAATGATGACTAAGTTACACTGAAGGCTTCTCTGGTAATACAAAACCCAGGTTATTCCATAATTATTACTGTTAATACTCAAATAGTTCTACATTACTTATACTTTAAAAAGTATCAGCTTTTAAAAGAATTTCTGTGCCATTTCTAGATACAAATTTGAGATAGCTCCACCAAAGAGCCACAGCTCATGAGAAACCAGACACTGCTCCCTCAGGGAGGAAGATAATTTTCAAAGGATACTGGCCTAGAACCCACTATGTAGACCAGGCAGGCTTCATGTCTTTCTGCTTGTGTATGCCACCTCCTCCCCGCCCCGTCCTCCCATGCTGGGATAAAGGCATGGATCACCAAGCCAGGCGTTAATTTACGTTCTCAAAACACCAAGCCTGAATGCACAAGTTTAAAAACAGCTTTTAGCTCTCGTATTCTTAGCAAGAAGTAACATCAAGACTAACATGACTCCAATCTTAGGATCTTATGACCCCCAGTACCCATAAGTTTTACAAAATATATTCCAGGGCTGGAGGGGTGGCCTAGCGGTTAAGAGCGACGACCGCTCTTGCAGAGGACCCGGGTTCGATCCCCAGCACCCACATGGCGGCTGAGAACCGTCTGTGACTCCGGTTCCAGGAGAACTCCAGTTCCAGGGGAATCCGAGACCGTCTTCTGACCTCCGCGGCATCACACGACACGGGTGCGCAGACCTGCATGCAGACAATACATTCATACACATAAAAATAAATAAATAAAAATTAAAAAAAAAAAAAATTCCAAAAATTCCTAAAGAAATTCTAAAGTTGTCCCAAGTCTGATTCTATTCCTTCTAATGGCTCACTTAATTTTCTTGTGTTCAACAGGCCTTATCTTGGCATCAGTATTTTCATGGTTGCAAAATTACAGACCCTATGCTTTTAAAGCTACTGCCCACGAGAGGTCCAGTGTTTTAGGGACGCTGGGCATCAGGGACTGTTCTCGAGCCACTTGGCCGTGCTCATTAACTCAGGTGAGGCTCTGTCCATGCTGCAGACCTGTGGTGGGGATGACATCCCAACCAATGTCCTGGGAACAAGTGAGACAGGCAGGGATGTCACAGCTTAAGCTCTTTGGTAGTCTCTGGATTGGGCTGGTCTTATCCAGTTGCTCCTGTGTATTCATTCTGGTAACTCTACTGGGGACAGTGCAGAGTTGCACCAGCCATGCTCAGGCTGTACAATGTGCTCAGGAATGCAGTTTTCTTTTGGCAGAATACATGAGCTCTGGTGGGGGGGGATAGGGTGCGGGACACGGGTCTAGATTTGATAATCTTGTACAAACTATATATTAAAAAAAAATAAAAAAAGCCATTTTGGAACAACTCTCCAAAAGATATTTTTTTTTAATTGTAAACCAAAAGAATGCAGTTTTCTTTACCAAAGGCTCTTTTTTCCTTAAATCCTCAGGGGCACACATGGTAGACTTGTGCATATGGAGGCCAGAGGACAACCTCAGAGGTCATTTCACCTATGTTGTTGTTGTTTGTTGTCTTTTTGAGACTGGGTTTCCCTATAGCCATAGCTGGCCTGGAACTCACTATAAAGACCAGGCTAACCTCCATTTGGGGGGGGGGGGGTGGGTGGAGGGGAATCTGCCAGTCTCTGCTGGGATAAAAGGCCTGCACCAAACCAAAGGCCTTTTTATTTTTTTGAGAAAGGGTCTTTCTTGTCCTGGAATGAAGCAGGCTAGGCTGGCCAGCCAGAGAGCCAGGGACCCACTGGTGCTGTACCCGTTGGCTTTCTTACACGGGTTCTGGAGACTAAGTTTTTGTGTCTTGCACATCACTGACTGAGGCTCTTCCCAGCCAATGGTCGGTTGCTTTATAACCTTATTCCTCCAATGGCTGCTGGACAGTCTAGAAAATAGACACCTCAAGCTCTATACCTTGGTGAGCAACTAGGAAAACTCCAGTGAAATGCCCGTGGCTTACAAGGATTGCTCCTGGAGAAGATCCCAATCAGGGATTCTGAGGACAGTCCAGCAGAGTGAAGGAAAACTGACCTGAGCCAGGATATCAGAGCAAGGAGTTCCAATCTGCGGGTCAAGGCAGTGACAGTAAACAAGGCAGTCTTTGTCTAGGGTTTGTGGCTCACCTCTTCCTTGATGCATGGAAGGTTTAGGGCACATCTGAACCTCTAGTGTGAGGTCAGTTTTCAGGGTTAGTGGCTGGACAATCACCCAGAGAGCCCTGGAAGGGCAAAGCTGCAAATTCCTCAGGGAGAGGAAAGAATTGTTCTTAGTCAAGTTTCTAATATGCTACATAAATATTCAAGCACTTCTTGTTTATACTTTTTTCTTAGCAGTGAAGACTTCACAGCTATCACCTAAATTCCCCAGATGCTGTGCCTGTGCTGTCTATTTACACTTCAGGAGTGCTTAGATGGACAGGAATTCAGAATTTGTATTTTTGGCTGGAAAGCCAAAAACATATATGAGGAGCATCAATAACTACTTTTGATGTTTAAAGGAGTATTTTGAAAATCTGATTCTGTATTACAGAACAACAGCAGAAAGCAAAACATTATCAGCAGCAAGGGATTTACACACAGTGGATTTCAGGGCTTTCCCCTGTATCTTTCAACAAAATTTCTGTTAAAAATATTTTAACTTTTTTATATGTATATGTATATTACCTGCATGTATGAAAGTATACCTATGTCATGCAATGCCTGTGGAGGTCAGAAGAGGGCGTCGGATCCCCTGGAACTGGAGTTACAGGTGGTTGTTAGCTGCTATTTGGATGCTGGGAATCAAACCCTGACCTCTGCAAAAGCAGCCAGTGCGCTTAACCACTGAGCCTTCTCTCAACAAAATCTCTTAAAAGAGAGTTATATATTTAATGTAATTGGAGGTATAAGTTTTTTGAAATTTTTTTTGAAATATGAGTATACTGACATCTAGAAACTGTAAGAATGTGGCTCTTTTCAATCATGGAGATATAAATTTGAAACCTGAATCACTGAGAATATGCCTTTCTTTCTAACATCTTTTTTTTTTTTTAATTTTTTTTTAAATTTTATTTATTTCTGTATGTGTATGAATGTACTGTCTGCGTGCAGGTTTGTGCACCCATGTCGTGCAACGCCGCGGAGGTCAGAAGAGGTATCGGATTCCCCTGGAGCTGGAGTTCTCCTGGAATTGGAGTTTCAGACGGTTTTCGGCCGCCATGTGGGTGCTGGGGATCGAACCCGGGTCCTCTGTAAGAGCGGTCGGCGCTCTTAACCGCTAGGCCATCTCTGCCAGCCCCCTTCTGAACATCTTTTTAACCTCTGTTTAGAGAACAATGATTAGAATGTGTGGTGAGGACTAAGGTCCAGATGACACGCTTTCCTTCCAGTGT
This sequence comes from Rhizomys pruinosus, assembly GCA_009823505.1. Classification (NCBI taxonomy): domain Eukaryota; kingdom Metazoa; phylum Chordata; class Mammalia; order Rodentia; family Spalacidae; genus Rhizomys; species Rhizomys pruinosus. Next base: position 2,615,864 of record VZQC01015735.1, read on the forward strand.
TTACTGTCTCTTCTGGGTCCAGCACTCCCGCCTTCCATGCTGCCAGTTGAATTCTAGAGCCCAAACAATGGAAACTGTGGATTGGTTACTATTTGAAGAAAATGCCCCAGAGGCTGACAGCTGCACTCTAATTACTAGCAGAAAGAATACTTCACAATAAAGGGGTGTCTGTAGGAGGAGAGGAAAAGCTGCCCAGTCCACTTCCTTCTGATTACCCACTGCCCAGTCCACTTCCTTCTGATTACCCATGCCCAGTCCACTTCCTTCTGATTACCCATTGCCCAGTCCACTTCCTTCTGATACCCATTGCCCAGTCCACTTCCTTCTGATTATCCACTGCCCAGTTCACTTCCGATTATCCACTGCCCAGTCCACTTCCTTCTGATTGCCCACGCACTGAACTTTCTATCTTTTCATTGATGGTCACACTAACTGTCCTCAATGTTATGAATCATTCTAGTTCTGTAACTAGCAGGGAAATTGCTAGATTTTCAACTTCATTTCTCTTAAAAAGGATCAAATGTAGGAACTACAGGTAATGTCTAATACAGGCACGACTATCTGAACACAGTTCTGCCATTTCTTGCTTTATGTGAGGATGGCAAGGTAAAACGAAAAATCAAACTAAAGATGACATTTGAAAAAAACTGGAAAAACTTTTGTTTCTCCTAACAGCATAAAGATTTCGGGTTGGACAGCCTGTTTTCTTATGCGCTCACTACTAGGAAATGAACGTCTTCTGGAGGTGGGCTAAAACAAAGCCAGCAAACATGGTTAGCACACTTCTCCCCACACACTTTAATAATCGTCACGAAGTATCATGTAAATGAATGGTTTTTCTGATAACAGCTAATAATTGCTCCATTTACATGAAAAAATACAAATAGAATCAAATTCCTTTTTAAATTTCTTGCGATAGAGATAATTTATCTTTAAATATTTAAAGCTGAATTTTATGGTAAAACTAAGTAAGTATTTAAAACTATATTTTAGGCCAGGCATGGTTGGCGTATGCCTTTAATCCTAGCACTTGGGAGGCAGGGGCAGGTGGATCTTTGTGAGTTCAAGTCCAGCCTGGTCTACAGAGCGAGTTCCAGGCCAGCCGGAGCTACAGGGCGGACACCGGTCTTGAAAAGACCAAAAAAAAAAAAAAAAATTTTTTTTTTTTTTTTAAATATAATACAAACTACAAACAAGAATAAAACTTTACCATTAATTTGGTAATATGGGAAGACTAGGGAGGTCTCAACATTACAAATTAGTTGTAATAGAAGATTTAGACTCTTAAGGTTAGAACACACGGCAGAAACTGCTGAAGAACCATCCTGGCAAATACTTACGTGGACTAACCCAGCAACACTACTGAGACCCCATCTGGACTCGTGAAGAATGTTGCTGAAATTACAGAACTAGACTGAACACAGTAGTGATAAGAAAGTACGAACAGGCATTCCCGTCAGATCTGAGGCCACTTCCCTGCTCCTCCTCGATTAAGGGAAAGGAGAGGTGTTTAAGCTGTTAGCAGCGGTTAGGAAACAACACTATTCGATGGGACAGGAAGATGGAAAGTGCTAGTTAAACCTAGGAAAGAAAAATATCTTGATGTTTGTCTTATAAATAGTTACCACAAAAAAGTTTATGTGAGGGAAGTATAAACCTCCATAGCATTATGCATTTCTCTAGATCACGGTGAGTGTATTAGATCTTACAAAGGGTGTCACATCAGAATACATATGTTAAATATCCTGAATATAAAGTACCACACAAAACATTTTAATATCAAAATGTAATTTATTATAGCTTTGAGAAATTGCAGTGACTATTAGAGAAATTCTACATAAAGGTTTATTATAAAGATTAAAAAACTTGTCTGATAAGTAGCATCTTTTTTTTTAATTATTTTTTTTTTATGTGTATGAGTGTACTATCTGCATGTAGGTTGGTGTACCTGAATGCCCCAGAGGTCAGAAGACAGCGTCAGGTTCCCCTGGAACTGGAGTTAAAAGACAGCTCTTAGCTGCTATGTGGGTGCTGGGAATCGAACACAGGTTCTCTGCAAGAGCAGTCCGAGCTCTTAACCGCTGAGCCATCTCTCCAGCCCTGATAAGTAGCATCTTAATGCTGCTTACTAAACATATTGAATAGACACTACACTTAATACCTAACTCAGGCACTGGGAACAGTGTGATTTTACTGTTTATTAGCTACTGCTAGATAGTATGCAAGTGTGTGTACATTTAGGACAAAATGGTACTTTTTTAGTCCTTTCTAAAATGACTATTTTAGACTATTCGGCTTAATATTGTTTTATGTAACAACAAAAAGAAAAAAAAATCAAATAAAATGAGAACAAAAATTCTGAAGAATCTAACTAAAAATGAGACATTTAACACATTATTCTCAAAGTGCCTTCAGAGTCCTAAGAGCAAACACCTTCCATGCAAACTGCTTCATTAATCTATGCAAACTGCTGCATTAGTCTACTTAAAGAGCTGCTTTCTAAATGCGCACATCATAATACTGAACATGCCTCAGAACAAAGGAATTACTTAATTCTAAGTATTAATACTCTATTCTGTTTTAATATTTATAAGCTACATGTACACAGATAGTCCAGGCCATACACATGAATTTCACCACTGCCTTTTCCTTGATCGCAGCTTTGCGTATCCAACCCAGCTGAAGAGCCTGTGAACTCTGACCAAAGCGTGATGCACAACGGCACCAAACCCGAGTGCAGGGGAAGACCAGCCCAGACTCCCCTTGGGTCCTCTTCAGAAAATCCTTTCCCAGGGTCATTTCTATTGCAGTGCAGAAGTAACATACTAACCTCTAAGCAAACAAACATGGGAAATCATGGTTCAGTCCTTATCAGGCAATACCATAATGGAGGGAAGCAGGCTTTGTATGAACAAAAGGAATGCCTGTTCAAAATCCATGATAGAACTCTAAGCCACAGGTATAAATGTTTATGATGCAATCACTGGAAAACGCTAGCTTTTCATTTTTAAAACCAGGAGAGGAATGAATATTTTAAAACATTGTGTCCAATGCTTCACTGGAGTCTCAATCTCGCTGTAGTTAACCTCAATAAAAAGCTATTAGTACTCAACACAAAGAAGGCTCACTAAACAAAATGCAGACCACATTTAAATTATACCATCAGTTCTACAGAGTGTTCATCTTGGGGAACAAAAATCCACCCTAAATAAAAAATATGGAATTTGTCCTTAAATAACTCAGACACAAGAAAAATTTATGTTTTCCATTTGCCCTTGGTATTCAGAAGACAAAGTTTTCTGCCATACAACTCAATAAAGCATTCTTATAAACAGTGCATCAAAGTGTTCTATTGTACTTTCACCATGTCCCAGAAATCTCTTAAAAGCATTCAGTGGTGTATCCCTTAAGTAAGGTATGGTACACTGAAAACATACAGCTAATATTTTCATTCTTATCAAATGGAAAAACACTTAAAGAGCAATTAGACAAAATAGAAACCTTACAGTTCATGTGCTTAAAGAGTCATCAATGTGTGACATAATTACAAGGACCCCGAGGCTGCAAGAGCCCATGTGGTCACTCACAACCATGCCCATCAGCCAGTCAGTGCTGAGAATGCACACTGCGCTACTCAGAACCCTAAATGCACAGACTCAGGATGTCACATCCAGAAACAACACATGATTCCTGCACCAGGGCTTGGTGGGGACATCAGAGGCCTTTCTTGATCCACTTCCAAAGGGAAGGACTATGGTAGTCACCTTTCATGACAAGTTAAACAGTGATTAACAACAATAGCTGCTTATCTTTAATATACCTTGCACTGCTAGAAGCTGCTCCTCTGTGGTCCAACGGGCATTAATTTTCTGATTTGACTACAAAATTAAAAAGAAGTTTCCTAATGAGGATATGAAGACAGACATTTTTCCAACGTGTTTTTTAAAAACTTTTCACCAAATTATAGACATGAGACTACTAATATTCTGACTTGTGGAGATTTCATTTTTAGAAGGATTAACATATTTTAAGTTACCTTTTATCCATATAAAAAGATAATGAAAGGGAAATGTAACCATCTGGGAGACTGAACAACATTGATACTTAAGAGACTTTTAAAACTTATGGCATTCACCCATTTTCTGATTATAATGACCCTATCGCACATTGTAGATACTGACTTTAGTCTAGTTTTTAACATTTAAGAGACTATTTTCTTAGAGAAGATCTGTTTCTTCTTTCATACTGAATTAAACCTATCCTTTGTCACCCTGCAACAGTTGTAAAACTAGTGTAAGAATGGAGGGTAGACCCAACTCTTAAAAGTATTCTTTAAATTTCTGAAGGAGAAAATGATCTACTGATAAAACTTTTTAATCCCCAGACTTCTAAATGTTCCTCTCCAAACCATTTTAAAAATCCCAATGGTAATACAATATAAATACCTAAGCAGACTTCAGTAGTACAACCCACCTGACTAACAAACCAGGGACCTTTACCAGTAGGAAGGGGGTGTGGTAGCTCACAGAGTTTCCAGAAGAAACTGCCAAGGTAAGCACGGTGGTGTGACGCCTGGACTCGCTGGGCAGCTGGACAGCAGCGTCCACTGAGAAGGAGGTCAGTCAGCTCCTACCTCTCAGAGTTTCTGAGTAATACCAATGAAAAGAGGTTCACACCTCTTTATAAACAAGTATTCAGAAGAACGAAACAAACATTCAAAGTCAAAAACACATTTTCCTATGAGGACAAAAGGAAAAGGCTTAAAGACCTAGGTAAAAAGAAGGAAAAACCTAAAACAGAAATGACTGATTCCAGAGGAGACTAAAAGCAGACAACAGACAGCCCAGGTGGTGACCAGAAGATATGCCTCAGTCAGGAGACCAAGAACAAGGCAAAGGAACAGCCAGAGGCCCAGATGCTCGCAGAACCAGCAGTAAAGGGTGAGTCCTAAGGTACAGGGCTGCAATTTCAGCCGCTTGGGAGGCTGAGGCAGGAGAATCACAAGTTCCAGGCTAGCCTGGGCTACAGAATTCAAGAATAGCCTAGACAACAGTGAAACCCTATCTCAAACAGAAAAGCAAGGGCTGGAGATAGAGTAGGCCAATCCCCAGTGAAAATGCCACCCCCCCACCCCCACCCCCACCCCCACCCCCCCGTAAGAAAGCAGAGACCACAGAAGACTGGGAATTCCAGCAGGCACTTCACAGAAAGGAGCACAACGTGAACAAGGGCTGCACTGCACTACTGTAACCTGATGCTGCCTTGGTGGTAATACTGGAAATTGGCACCGAAACCTATCTAAAATAGGTCCAAATGTTTTGCGGTAAATACTGAAAAAAATAAAAGGCCAATTGTAACTTAATCTGACATATAAAGCAAAAACATGACAAACTGGTTTACTCATTAACTTTTTTTTTTTTTTTTGGTCTTTTTGAGACAGGGTCTCCCTGTAGCCCCAGCTGTCCTGGAACTCACTCTGTAGACCAGGCTGGCCTTGAACTCACAAAGATCCGCCTGCCTCTGCCTCCCAAGTGCTAGGATTAAAGGTGTGTACCACCACACCCGGCTTACTCATTAACTTTTATATGTGATGTGACTGTGAGTACATGTGCGCCATTCGAGGGTGAGTGTGGGGGTCAGCCGCTCTCACCTTTATGCGGGTTCTGGGAACTGAACTCAGGTCACCAAGCTATTGGGCAAGTGCCTTTAACTGCTGAGTCATCCTGTAGGCCCGAGACAGTCTTTAAAGCAGTTAACAACTTAGTCAGAATGCTTCACATTGTTATAGAATAGGGCTAGGTTTTTTTTTTTTAATGCTTCAATAATTCTCTCTCTCTTTTTTTTGAGACAGGGTCCCCCTGTAGCCTCAGCTGGCCTAGAACTCACTCTGTAGACCAGGCTGGCCTTGGACTCACAGAGATCCACCTGCCTCTGCCTCCCGAGTGCTGGGATTAAAGGCATGGGCCACCACGCCTGGCACTAAAGAAAGTTCTTAGCTGCCATGTGGGTGCTGGGAATCAAACCCGGGTCCTCTGCAGGAGTAGCTGGCGCTCTTAACTGCTGAGCCATCTCTCCAGCCCCGGCCTTTGACTCTGCTGCTCCAATGACCCCCTTTGAGGTGCTGCCCCACCTTTTTTTCTTTCAACTGTCACTCTGCTGGATACTCATTTGGCAACCCTTTATGTGACTTTTTGGGGACAGAGTCTCCCTGTAGCTCCAGCTGGCCTGGAGCTCCCAGAGACCCACCTGCCTCTCCTCCCAAGTGCTGGGATTAAAGGCGTGCTCCATCACACCTGGCTGAAGCTACTCTCTTTGTACTTTGAACAGACCTTATGAAGTTTTTCACCTGGGCAAAGTTTATCATTTCATTTGTTTGTGCTCCATCTGGATTTCATGAACAACACTGACAGAGGAGCATGCTGATGTGACAACCATGTCAGAGAGCAACTTACCAGGAGAGGAATCCATTCCCAGGCGCTAATGTTTGCTTCTCTTTGTATTCCTTAGACTAGTAAGACCTCAGACACTGAGGATCAACTACACAAATTGTGATCCTTATTTTACAAAATTCTCTAAGGATTCACTAAATATAAAGATAGACTTAGGAAGTATGTCAGAAGTATCTAGCACAGCCAGGTGTGGTAGGTAGCACACACCTTTAGTCCCAGCACTTAAAGAGGCAGAGAAGGAGGAACTCTGTGAGGTCGAAGCCAGCCAGGTCTACATAGGTCCTTGTCTAAAAAAAGAGAGAAAAAAAAAAGACATCTAGCACAGTGCCTTAGCCACTAAATGACACTGATGACTGTTGAATCTGCAAGGCAGAAGCTTGGGTGGAAATAATGTAAACTACAAAAATATATTTTCATTTAAACTTCCTAAGTTTCTGAAGGCAAAGGAGCAGTGCTCCTTACGCAGAGTCCTGTGGTCTGTATGGGAAGAAGAGGCAAGTTCACATGGAAACTGCCATGTTTGAGTTAAGAGTAAGATAGACCACTCATCACAGAAGGCAATAAAAAGGCTGATGAGGTCGCATCAGGCTTCATAAGCAATAGTTGCATTTGGGAGTGCGGGGCGTAGAGGATGTGCAACAGGGTGAGGCTTTAACCAGAGCACAGCAGTCGGAGAAGCTGGGAAGCCAGGAGTCAGCAAAGGCTGGACTGGGAGAGGTGTATTAATTTAATGAAGTTCTTATACTGGGCTACAACTTTTTGTTGTTTGTTTTATTTTCTTTTGTTTTAAGACAGGGTCTTCCTCTAGTTACAGCTGGCCTGGAACTCACTGCAGAGACCAGGCTGACCTTGATCTCCTTGAGCTCCACGTGCCTTCTGAGTGCTGGAACTAAAGGTATGCACCACCACGCTTGCCCTTGACCAGTCCCCCCACCCCCAAAAAAAACCCCAAACCCAAACCCAACAAGAGACCCTGTCTCAAACAAACAAACAAACAAACCCAAACATAAATTACTCTTGAAATGTCCTTGGTATGGACAGGCACAATGTATCTTAACATATCCATATAACACTGGAATAGACCACTTGTTTTGTTTTGCTTTAAGCTGAATCTCAAATGAGGTTGTTAAACTAGTGCTGCATAAAAAAAATATGTATTCTATTTAAATACTAAGAATCTCAGTCAGTCCAAAGGGCTACTCAGATGCCATGTCTAGGACCACACCAGCGTCTTTCCACCCTCTTAATTGGCTGAACATATATTCACTGGATTTGTGTTTCAATGTATGTATGATGTATGTATGATGTAACTTTTAACACAGTGAAGTGATGAGATAAAGTATCTCCAGGAGAAAGATGAATTCTGAAGATTAAAAACTGCTTGCATTAATATCTAAACAGACAGGAAAATGACAACTGAGGAGGAACACAGTTGCTCCAAGAGAATGTGACCTCACTAAAGTTAAAGGAGAAAGAAGGAGTATCAGAGCTCAGAAAAACGGACAGGGAACCAGGAGTTTAAAGTGGTAGAATCTGGTCCTTGGAGACAGTGTTAACCTTTAAGCAGCAGTTTTGGTGGGAAAACTTAGGAAGGAGATAATGAATGGTTTAGAATAAATACGTAACATAACAGAGACGGGAGGACGGGAGGCTGAAGGAGAAGCAGAAGAACATATTTAAATATACAGGATTCCTATAAGTTACTGATTTAAATATACGGGATTCCTGTAAGTTACTGATTTAAATATACAGGATTCCTGTAAGTTATTGAAACAGAAGAACACATTTAAATATACAGGATTCCTATAAGTTACTGATTTTTTTTTTTGTCCCAAATCCTAAAAATTAAAGAAGCAAGAACTACAATAAATCTAAAACTCTATACTAGTACCAGGTATTAAATAGTACCACTATATATGGTGGGGTTTTTTGTTGTTGTTTTTTTTTTTTTTTTGGTCTTTTTGAGACAGGGTCTCCCTATAGCCCTGACTGTCCTGTCCTGGAACTCACTCTGTGGACCAGGCTGGCCTTGAACTCACAGAGATCCGCCTGCCTCTGCCTCCCAAGTGCTAGGATTAACGGCGTGCACCACCATGCCCAGCCACTATATATGTTTTTATAGCTGACATGTTCTTGTTTAGAGAACAATTATATAAGCCAACAGTAGTAGTAATAAAAGGTCCCAGAGAGCCAGCCATCTAGATGAAGGTTTCTGACAGAATGCAGCAAGCACTTCCACTGTGCCATCCCTGGTACAATAGCTGCAGGTTTCTGACAGGGAGCGCAGCCCTTCCGGCACACCTTCCCTGGTACACTAGTCTGCTGCAGGTTTCTGACAGGGAATACAGCCCTTCTGCCACACCTTCCCTGGCGCACTAACTAGTCTGCCTTCATGTGCTGCTCACTGTGCCTGTGGTGGTTCCCACTGTCTTTTGATCAGAAGAGCTGGAAAAGTTACCAAGTTAAACCTTCAACTTGGGGCTGGAGAGATGGCCTAGTGGTTAAGAGTGCCAACTGCTCTTGCAGAGGACCCGGTTTTGATCCCCAGCACCCACATGGCGGCTGAGAACCATCTTTAACTCCAGTTCCAGGGGAATCAGACACCCTCTTCTGACCTCTGTGGCATTGCACAACATGGGTGCACAGTCCTATTTGCAGACAGTACATTCATACATTAAAAAAATAAATAAAATTAAAACAAACAAACAAAAAACAAAACTCACGGCTAAAAATCCCATCCGGCATCCATAATAAAAGGATGCTACCCACCCTTGTAAAGAAAACATGAATGGACAGGAAATTCAAGTGTCAAAAGCTCCGCTCCTTTGGTAGATAACTCTTCCTCCCCAGATGTACTAACTTCACACCCTCACCTCCTGCTTCCATCCTAATCAAAGTGGCCACCTCACTCCAGCATGCACACCTCCACGGAGACCTGGATTTCTGGCTCTGAGTGGGTCTCCACCTCTCCTTCCCTCTTTCCTCCACTAGTCCTCCACCTGTACCTCCATCTTTTTTCAAGTAGTCCTCCACCTCTCCCTCCCTCTTTCTTCTTCCAATAGTCCTCCACCTCTCCTTCCCTCTCTTCCTCCCCGACATGACCTGCTCTACTCTTCTCTTGACATGCACTCCTCACATGCTTAGAATTTTAAAGTTTGCCTGTTCTAATTTATCTTCCCTAATGGTGAGGCAATTTTCCTACAATTTATATTTCCTATTCCTTATATTAAAGAAGCTACAGGGTTCTTCCATTTTACCTAATGTGAAAGGCATAAGTCTTTCTATCTTCCATGAAACCTTTTCTGCCCCGGCCCTTGTGTAATGACTATGGCGACCTGTTTCTAACTTTCTCAGGCCAGATGTTCATTCCTCTCTGCATCTAGGCTTGCTTTCCTAGGCAGACAAGATGATTCCTGAGAAAGGATCTGTCTTACAAGTCCCCGAATCGCAACAGCACTTCACATAATGAAGAGCCTGCTGACTGGTTCTTCTTTCTCCACTGGATTTGATTTAGAACGTGCTGTCCCTCACTGCAACACTGGCCTTCTGCTGTGTCTGGAATGTCCCCTCTGAACTTTCTGAATGTGCACAAATCCCATTTATCCTTCCCCTCAGCTGAAGCATTTTCTCCCATTAGGAAGTCTCCTCCGATTATCCTAGCAAGAATGAATAATGTTCAACTATTTTCCTATGCACTGTTTATAAATCTATAACTTTCATCCATGTATTGCCTAAAATCTAGACCACAATTCTTTTTAAAAGCAGGTTGGAAACACCCTCATCTTTATGCATCCCCCTTTCCTCCACAGTCCCAGTGCCTGCCAGCACCCTACAAAACACAGGTGATTAATGAATACTTGTGGAAGTGAATGTACTTTCTTCACCAAATTTCCCTAAATAAAAACAAAGAATAAAACCAAATGAACAAGTAAAGCACCTTGGGAATTGTGAGGTACTGCATTTAATGGCATATTATAATGACTCCAAAGGCTATTAACACTTTTTGATAAGGTGAAGTCTAATTCAAAAGGATGATCTTTCAGTGTCTTTTGTGTATTATAATCTAACATTTCAAAATACATACATTCAAGTTGCCTGTCTGAAAGCAATGAGAAGATGATGAATACAATTGTTTCCTGGAGACTTTCTAGATGATAAAACATATACATATTTCAAGTCATATGAGTTCAATAAATCACCCCAAAGTAGTAATGCTCAAACTTTGGTGAATACATAATAGAAAGCTAAGATTTTGGTGTTTTTATTTTGGTCATTGTTCTTAAAAAATATCAAAAGATAAACTAAACGTAGTATGATAGACTCTCAAAATGATAACACAGCAGAATTCTATTATTTGCTGCCTGTGTGATCTTGACCAGGTCGGTCAAACTTTCAGAGTTCTACTTTCCTCTTGTACATACAGTAGTGTGTCTACTTTGGTTACTGACATGGATACATGTCAAGATCACAGAGGTGGCACATGGGTAGGACAAAATGCTTACAGTACTTGGATATCTTTATGCCACATTAATGAAACTATCCTGGAATTTTATGAAAAATTTGAGGTTAGAAGTAATTTTTTCTTGAAAATTGGTACTTTTTCTATAAAATTATCTGGCCCTTTTTTAAAATTAAAAATATTTTATTATTTCTATTTTATGTTTATGAATGCATTGGGTGCATGTATGTAAGTACACCCATGTTGTGCAATGCCCATGAAGGTCAGATGAAGACAGTAGATTCCTAGAACTGGAGTTAAAGACAGTTGTTAACTGACATGTAGGTGCTGGAAATTGAACCCAGGTCCTCCTCAAGAGTAGCCATTGCTCTTAACCCACTGAGCCATCTTGTCTCCAGCCCCAATGGACCTGTTGTTTGTTTTCTTGTGAGATAAAAATGCTAACGATTCTTTCATTTTATTTAGAAATTATATAAAGTTTTTTTTTTTTTTAAATCTTTTTGAGACAGGTCTCCCTGTAGCTCCAGTTGTCCTGGAACTCACTAAGTAGACCAGGGTGGCCTGGGAAATTTTGGTAGAAAATTTTCCTAGAAAATTCTTTACTTGATCTAAATTTTTAAACTTTTAACAAAAAGTTCTTCTTACTGGTCTCACAATGTTTTTCTTCACATTTATTATTTATTTATTTACTTAGCCTCATGTATGTGAGGAAGAGAGGTGTTCACACCAAAGTGCACATGTGAAGGAGAAAAGAATTTTGGGGAGCTGGTTTTCTCCTACCACTAGGTAAGAGATCAAACTCAGGCTGTCAGACTTGGCAGCAAGCACCCTAACCACTGAACCTCTCATTGGCCACCACATAATGGTTTTAATACCTGCTGTATTTATTTTTTAATTATGAAACTATTGGCGTTTGAAAATTTTAATGTATGAGTAAATATAAATGTAACTGATTCAAAATTCAAAATGATTTTTTTTTTGCAATAATATAGCAATATAAAGTGATTTTTGTATTCCACCTTCCTTAATTAGAATCTTTATCAGTTTACTTTTGGGCTTGGAATGAGATATTGGTCTATGAATTTTCCACTATTTTCTATACCACATCTTGAAATGATTATTAAATACAAACAAAAACAGCTTTTCCATAAAAGGTCTACTTTCTTTTTCTTTTTTTTTTTTTTTAATTTTTTATTTATTTCTGTATGTGTATCAATGTACTGTCTGCATGCAGGTCTGTGCACCCGTGTCGTGCACTGCCGCGGAGGTCAGAAGAGGGTCTCGGATTCCCCTGGAGCTGGAGTTCTCCTGGAATTGGAGTTTCAGACGGCTCTTGGCCGCCATGTGGGTGCTGGGGATCGAACCCGGGTCCTCTGTAAGAGTGGTCGGCGCTCTTAACCGCTAGGCCATCTCTCCAGCCCCTTTTTCTTTTTTTTTTGTCTTTTCGAGACAGGGTCTCCTTGTAGTCCCAGCTGTCCTGGAACTCACTCTGTAGACCAGGTTGGCCTTGAACTCACAAAGATCCGCCTGCCTCTGCCTCCCCAGGATTAAAGGCGTGCACTACCACGCCCCGCTAAGGGTCTACTTTCTAAAGAGATTGGAACAGAGGAAGAGTACACAGGGCCATACTGGTCCTGTAGCACTGCTCTGTCTCCCTTGTATTTCGTCTGTAGTTATCTCAGTCAGCCTGTGAGTTCAGAAGAGTTAAAAGGTCCTGAGAATAAATACAGCTGTTTGACTACTATGCACACACAAAGGCTGATTCAGGATATAAATTATAACCTTAAAACAAACATCTTATAGTGAAACTTTTGTAAAAAGACTTGACCTTATGAAAATTTAGTCTCCTATAATTGCCGTAATTATCAAAACCAAATTTGAGTCTTATCTAAAACACACAGCTGGAAAAAAAAAAGACCAATATATATCTTTATATATGAAAATTTGTGTTTTCATGGAGTATAAGAATATATACACAGTAAAATCCTCATTGTTATTTGAGCCAAAAGACAATTAAAATTTTGTTTACGAATAACTTGTGATTTATTCTTACTGTGTTACTGATTCACACAAGCAGAAATGGCTGTGGATACACAGCTGATCCCCAGACGCACTCCAGCCTTCGAACTAAAGACACACACTGCGCTCAGGCTCTTGCTGGTATTTTTCCTACATACTTGCTTTATGAACTGCTATGGGCAGGGGAAAATGGCTTAATTTAAATATGAAAAGATCACCAAACTTCAAAGGATAAGCTATGTATATAAACACTGACATGATAAATTACACATATTGTGAGACCTTCAAAATACTACCACCACAAGGGACCAAAATAGTACCTGTGCGCGGGGAACTCAAAGAACAAGGCTGCGAGCCACATGTGCTTTCAGTATCATACCTCAGGAGGTTTGAATTCTTCAATTCCACCTTCCATTTTCTGTTTAAGTGCACTGTTCACTTGCTTAGCATTCTGGACCTTCAACAAAATAACCCAAAATGTGAATCAGATCATGTATTTCAGTACATTTTTATTATACTCAATAAATGAAAAGGATATTTATCAAAACCATCTTTAATTTTAGCTCAGGAGAAGCTCAGTTATACATAAGGTGTGATACCTGATCATTCAAGTAACATACACATCAACTAATGTACACAGAGATTAACAGACTTTAAATAAGAAGTAACACAAATCATCTTTTTGGTGGGTGGAGGGAGCAGTGCTGGGAACGGAACCCAGAGCTTCACTCGTGGCAGGCAGGCACTCTATACCACGGAGATCTATATCTATCTATCTATCTATCTATCTATCTATCTATCTATCTATCTATCTATCTCCCCTGTCCTAAATCATTAAACACCATTTAATGTCCTTTCTAACCTAAGGTAATTAGTACACAGAAGTATTAAACTTTATCAATATTTCTCATCACCATAATATTCTGACCAAATGGCAAAAGTTCCAATTAATAATAGTGACTAATGATTACTAGATACAAAATTCTTGTTTTTTTTTATTTTATTTATTTCTGTATGTGTATGAATGTACTGTCTGCATGCAGGTTTGTGCACCCGTGTCATGCAATGCCGCGGAGGTCAGAAGAGGGTGTCGGATTCCCCTGGAACTGGAGTTCTCCTGGAATTGGAGTTTCAGACGGCTCTCGGCCACCATGTGGGTGCTGGGGATCGAACCCGGGTCCTCTGTAAGAGCGGTCGGCACTCTTAACCACTAGGCCATCTCTCCAGCCCTATTCTTGTTTCTTAATACATTAAAAACAAAACAAAACACTCCCCCCTCAAATCTTACAATCACCCTATAGGGTAAATACAATTAGTTCCGCTATAACACAACATGCACATTCTTTCTGAAAAAGATGTATTATTTTTATTTTATATATATGAGTGTATTCCTGCATATATGTATCCATGTTGTGCAGTGCCTGCAGAGGTCAGAAGGCTGTCTTGGAGCCCCTGGAACTAGAGTTACAGATGACTATTAGCCACCATGTGGGTGCTGGGATTTGAACGCAGGTCCTCTACAAGAGCAACCAGTACTTGTAACTGCTGAGCCATCTCTCCAGGCCCGTGAGAACATTTATATTCTTTTAAAAAACATTTTATTATTTTTATTTTATGTGTATGAGTATTGCCTGTGTGTGTGTAAGTGCACCTGTGTTGTATAATGCCCATGGAGGTCATAGGATCCCCTAGAACTGGAGTTAGAGAAGGTTGATAGCTACCATGCTGGGAACTGAAACCAGGTCTTCTGCAAGGGTGGTCAGTGCTCTTAACTAAAAAAAAAAAAAGTCATTATACTCCAAAAAAATCTTCAATAGAAAAGACAAAAAGACAAGACTCTAACAAAAATGGGAGCACAATTTTATATACTCTAAATGGTTAAGAAATTTATAAATGCAGGGTTGGAGAGCTAGTTCAGCGGTTAAGAGCCTTGGCTACTCTTTCTGAGGATCCAGATTCAGTTCCAAGCACTCACACAGCAGCTAGCAACCATTTCTTAACTCCTGTTCTCAGGGATCTGACCCCCTCTACTGGTCTCAGCAGGTACTGCAGGAATGGATGCACTTACACACATGCAGGCAAAACATTCATACACATAAAAAAAAATAAAAAAACAACAAAAAAATGCTACAATAAGGATGGCACTTAAGGGGCTGGAGAAATGGCACTGTTCTTCTAGAGGACACGGGTTCAATTCCCAGCACCTATACTACGGCTAACACCTGTCCTCAACTCCAGTTCTGGGGGATCCAACACCCTCTTCTGTTCTCTGAAGGCATGAGCCACACACACAGTACACTTACATAGATGCAGGCAAAACACTCATCCTCATAAAATAAATAAAATCTTAAAAAGAAAAGACAGCATTTAGCCTTATAAAAAATTGCACAAGCTAATGAATTAAGTGGTGCAAGGAAGTTTATCATAGTCAGACCCAAGTTTCACACTGGGTGTGTGAGGTTCGTGATTTATACTGAACCTGTGTAGCTCTGTGTGAACATATATGGTCAACTAAGTACAGTTTTTCACTTCATACTTAGCAAACACAAAATCTACATGATGTTCAAACTGTTCCCCAGCATATCAAATTTGAGGGAACAAATTCATGTTTTCAGAGAAGGGTCAGAGGAGAGTGGACTCTGCTTCTGGGTCCTTTTATAGAAGATAAAAATACAAGCCACTGGGGCTGGAGAAATGGCTCAGTGGTTAAAAGCATTGACTGCTCTTGCAGAGGACCGGGGATCAATTCCCAGCACCCACATGGCGGCTAAGAACCATCTTAAAGCCAGGCATGGTGGCGCACACCTTTAATCCTAGCACTCGGGAGGTGGAGGCAGGCAGATCTCTGTGAGTTCAAGGCCAGCCTGCTCTACAGAATGAGTTCCAGGCCAGCTGGAGCTACAGGAAAAGCTTGTCTCAAAAATGCCAAAACCAACCAACCAACCAACCAACCAACATCTAACAAACAAACAAACAAAACCTCCAAAACCATTAATAACTCCAGTTCCAGTTCTTCTGGCCTCTTCAGGCATTGCATACACATGGTGCACTTACATACATGCAAGCAAAATACTCACGCACATAAAATAAAATTCTTTTCAATAAATTGGCAGCTGAATATATAGAAACCAACAGAATGCTATAGTCAAAGAGTTAGTCCAGGCCAGAAAGAACAACTTTACTGAACCAAGAATCACCTCAGAGATCAGTAAAGCCCTGTGGGAACAACTCCAGAAATGTAATAGGTTCATCCCTGATGGACTCACAAGATGGCACTAATAGAATTCTGTGAGAGGCAGGAGAAACTGAGTCACAGGGGCTGTGTCTCAGGAGGCTGTGCTTCCCCTGACCTCTGTGTATGTTCCCTTTTCTCTGCTTCCTCTCTGTCAGGAGGTGAGCTGCTCTGATGCACCAGGTGCACCCTCCCACCCAACCATCAGGGACTGAAATCTCTGAAACTTTGAGCCAAATTACATTCCTCTCTCATCTTGTTTCTCTCTGCTCTTTCATCACGGCATTGGAAAAAGTCCTGATAGAAACATAAGGAGAAGAAAAGATTGACATTAAGAGTTTGTGCAAGTACATAGTCAAAGGAAATTGAGAAGACTGTAGTCCTATCAGAAAAAAAATATAGTTTAAGTGAAAAAGAATGTGTTGGAATGAAGTATTCATCCCTTAATGATAAAAAGTATGCTGAGGCTGGGCATGGTAGCACACGCCTTTAATCCCAGCACTCGAGAAGCACAAGCAGGTGGAGCTTACTGTGAATGCGTCTAAGAACAAAACCTCAAAATACAAAAAGCAAAAGTTGGCATAACTACAGAGATCTCCAAATCCACTGTGAAAGTGGGAGACTTATTTACAAGACAGGTTTATGGAGGAATACACTGTGAGCTCACTCACTTTAAGATGGGTAGGTGGGTCTTGTAAGTTCATATCCTTAGGCAGTCCTGGCTGTCCCCCAGTGTCAGTATGTTCCATCACCCCCAGAAGTTCTCTCAAGCCCATGTATAGCTCTGATGCCCATCGCTCTGTGTCTGTGTCTCTGCAACTGTGCAGATTACAGCTCTGCAGCTCAACATGGTCCCTAGTAAGGATGCTGGGCATTCTTTCATACATGGACGCAGAGGGTGGGATGTAGCTCAGTGGCCGAGTGCTTGCCTGGCACGTGAGAGGTCCAGGTTCCATCCCTAGTACCACAACTCCCCCCCCTCTAAATCCCAGCCCTCTACCCTACATGCATATGTTGAGTCCTTAGTTGGCCTTTGGTAAAGAGGCTGTTGAAGCCGTTTGCCCCATTCAATTTTAAAAATTTATTTATTTAATTAATTTTTTTACTTTTATTATATGTGTATGGAAGTACACCTGTGTTGTGTAATATCCATGGAAGACAGAAGAGGGTGTTGGATTCCCCGGAACCAGAGTTATAGACAGATGGTGGTTAGTCACTACGAGGGCACTGGAATTGAACCCAGATCCTCTGCAAGAGCAGCCAGTGCTCTTAACTGCCGAGACAGTTCTCCAGCCCTTTGCCACGTTTTCTGATTGAATTGTGTCTATCTTTCATCACTAATTTTGAGAGTTCATGTCCGTGTTCTGGAGAGAACTCCTTCAGATCCATGTTCGCTCATGGTTTGTTCCTGTCCTGGTTCTCGGCCTTGAAAGGGTCTTGTTAAGAGCCAGCAAGGTGGCTGAGTGGGTGAGGCCTGCTGCCGAGCAGAGGGTCTGAGCTTAATCTCCAGGACCTATGTGGTGGGAGGGGTGAACCGACTCCTAAAAGTTGTCCCATGACTCCCACCATCCTGCAGTANAAAAAAAAAAAAAAAAAGAATAAGACCTTTTGTTACCATGACTGTAGTGGACTAGAGGGAATCATGGGTAACAATATAGATGGTACTACTCACTGAGACAGGAAATACAAAACCAACAAAAACCATCTGGTCACTGTATAAGAGATGAGTTGGTACTAGCAAAACTTAGCCCGTAATGGGCTGGGGAGATGGCTCAGGAAGTAAAGGTGCTTGGGTCACACCCGATAACCTGAGTTCAGTGGAGAGAGGTAGAAGAGGGACTTCTCCAGTTGTCCTCTGCTCTCCACACAAGAACCATGGGGGCATGCACAGAGACACAAACAAGCAAACACCAGAAACTAAATAAGTAGCTCTTAGGGTTAGCAGGTAGAGGGGAAAGGCTTTCTCCCTCTTTCCCTCCCTTTCTTCTGAGATCTCCAAACACTCCAGGCAAAGTCTTTACAGATTTCTAAGAAGTACTATGATTTAGAGGTTGGGAGTCTTTGTACACATGCACCTCTGACTAAAAGCTAAGCACTAAATCACCCGTACACTCCATGCGGACGGGAAAGGACGGTAAACCACCCGTACACTCCATACGGACGGACGGTGTGGTGGTTTGAATGAGTGTCCCCCATAGGCTTTAAGTATTCAGACATTTTTTCTCCAGTTGGTGGCACTGTTTTTGGAGGTCTTAGAAGGTGTGGCCGTGCTAGAGGATGTATGTCACTGGGGGCAGGATTAGTGAGTTTAACAAGCCTTGTGGTCTCCAGTCGCTCTCTCTCTGCTCCCTGTGCTCTTTGCGAGATGTGACCCTTGGCTTGCTGCTCCAGCTCCAGCCACCATGCCTCCCGCCACAATGGACTCTAATTCCCTGGAACCGTCGTCAATCGTAAGTTCAAATAAACTCTTCCTTTTATAAGTTCCTTTGGTCATGGTATTTTATCACAGCAACAGAAAAGTGACTAATACAGATGGGGAAAGGACAGTAAATCACCCATACACTCCATACGGATGAGAAAGGGCAGTAAATCACCTATACACTCCATATGGACAAGAAAGGACAGTCAGTCACCCATACCCTCCATACGGACGGGAAAGGACAGTAAATCACCTGTACACTCCATACGGATGAGAAAGGACAGTAAATCAGCTGTTCACTCCATACGGATGAGAAAGGACAGTAAATCACCTGTACACTCCATACGGACGAGAAAGGGCAGTAAATCACCTATACACTCCATTTGGAAGGGAAAGGACAGTAAATCACCTATACACTCCATATGGACGGGAAAGGACAGTAAATCACCCATACACTCCATACGGACAAGAAAGGGCAGTAAATCACCCATACACTCCATACGGACAAGAAAGGGCAGTGAGACAAGGTCCAGGGCTCGCTCCTCATGATGCAGTACAGTGCAATGCTAACTCCACTGTTTTATCAGGGTCTCCTTGTAGCCCCAGCTGGCTTGAAACTTGCTATGGAGACCAGGCTGGCCTCCATCTCACAGAGAGATCCACCTGCCTCTGCCTCCTGAGTGCTGGGATTAAAGGCATGCAGTAGCATGCCCAGCAGGAAGATAAAATTCTTAGTATTTTTATACTAACTTAATTGGCACAACATGAAAACAAACATATCTGTGTTTCTAAAGATGAACATTCTAACTTCAGTGGTAAACTATGTGGGATACCGTCATCTGTAAAGGCACTATCAGTGGTAAACTACGGGGGGGGGGGTTACTGTCATCTGTAAAGGCACTATCAGTGGTAAACTATGTGGGATACCGTCATCTGTAAAGGCACTATCAGTGGTAAACTATTTGGAAACTGTCATCTGTAAAGGCACTATCAGTGGTAAACTCCATGGGATACCGTCATCTGCAAAGCCACTACGAGAAGATAGGAAACAAGAGGACACAGAGCTGAGCACACGTGGCACAGGACGGTGGACCAAGGACGAGCTTCAAATTTCTCAACATGATTCTTCTACAAACTCATCATGTGCCTCTACTGAAAACTGCTAAAGGCAAGCAAAAACTAGAGTTTTAGATGGGGTGTGGTGGTGTGTGCCTGTAACCCCAGCACATGGGAGATGGAGACCAGAGGCAGATTTAAAGCCTGGGCTATACCTATATAAGGAGGCCCTTTTTCAAAAAGAAAAGGAAAAAAATCTATTCCCATGTAGTCCTAAGAAACAATAACAAAAAAGCTTTAAGTGTTTTAGAAGGTGACACTGTGTCACAGGACAAAGACAACAGCTACTATCCTGACAAAGGGTGGTGAGGACCAGAAATAAGGCCTGCAATGGAAAGGAAAAGTCAGAGATGAGGCTCATAATTTGGTTATCATTGGCCTAACACATGTCAGGGAGGGACAAGGATGGGATGAATCAGATTCTGGTGTTTCCATGGACAGGAATCAGAGGAAAAATATCTTTCTGGGAAACATCTTTAGACAGTTGGAATACAGGGCCACACGTCATCAGCATAGTGCAGGGTGTGGAGGACTGAGCACAGACTTAGGAGTCTTAGACAGAAGGTTGGACAGACAGAGCACAATAGGCAAAGAACATGGGAGAAGGCCAGAAGCCTGAAGCAGTCACTGAGAACTTGCTGTCAGCCATGGCTCTGTGCACTCATCTGTGCCACCTGCTTCCTCCCAAACCATCAAAGTCTAATTCTTACTTGTAGAGGAAACTAACTGAGAGAAAATAAACAATCCCCTAAGCCAGACAAGGAAGAAGAGCTGTAGTCCAGGTTAAAACTTACAAACTCGGGGCTGGAGAGATGGCCTAGTGGTTAAGAGTGCCGACTGCTCTTGTAGAGGACCCGGGTTCGATTCCCAGCACCCACATGGCGGCTGAGAACCGTCTTTGACTCCAGTTCCAGGGGAATCCGATGCCCTCTTCTGACCTCCACGGCAATGCACGACACTGGTGCACAGACCTGCATGCAGACAGTACATTCATACACATAAAAGAAAAAAAAAACAAACTTACAAACTCAGCTGGGTTTGGTAGCGCACACCTTTAATCCCAGCACTCAGGAGGCAGAGGCAGGTGGATCTCTGTGAGGTCAAGGCCAGACTGGCCTACATAGCGAGTTCCACGACAGCTGGGGCCACAGGGAGACCTTATCTCCAAATAGATCAAAAAAAAAAAAAAAGAAAAGAAAAAACTTTACAAACTCCCAGACTAGGTCTCAAGCATTGTACCAACCAACTTGATTACGGCCATGTTCTTTATATTATTATTTTTTTGGTCTTCTTGAGATAGGGTCTCCCTGTAGCCCCAGCTGTCCTTCAACTCACAGAGATCTGCCTGCCTCTGCCTCCCAAGTGCTGGAATTAAAGGTGGGCACCACCAGGCCAGGCGTTGTTATTTTATTTTTTTAATTTTATTTATTCTTTTATGTGTATGAATGCACCGTCTGCATGCAGGTCTGTGCACCCATGTAGTGCGGAGGTCAGAAGAGGGTGTCAGATTCCCCTGAAACTGGAGTTAAAGATGGCTCTCAGGAGCTGGAGAGATGGCCTAGCGGTTAAGAGCACCGACCGCTCTTACAGAGGACCCGGGTTCGATCCCCAGCACCCACATGGCGGCTGAGAACCGTCTGAAACTCCAATTCCAGGAGAACTCCAGTTCCAGGGGAATCCAAGACCCACCTTGCTGGTCCGCGGCGTTGCATGACACGGGTGCACAGACTTGCATGCAGACAGTACATTCATACACATACATAAATAAATAAAAATTAATAATAAAGAAAAAAAAAATGGCTCTCAGCCGCCATGTGGGTGATGGGGATCGAACCCGGGTCCTCTGCAAGAGCAGTTGGCACTCTTAACCACAAGGCCATCTCTCCAGCCCGTGTTGTTATTATTAACAGCAGAAATGATCAGCTTGTTTTCATACAGTCTCGTGGCATAATCTTCCAGGTCTACATATTAGGAACTTCGCACTACAAAGCCATACCACGACATTCTCACAGATTTGTCACTACTACAACTTGTGTTGACAGCAGCAATGATGACTCAGTGAGTCAAAATGTGCCAAACCCAGCTAAACAGTCTTCCACATACCACAGTGAGCAGAGCACTCTCCAAAAACCTGAGAGAGCAGCACGATTGCTACTCCTAATTTCAGAGAAAAATTGAAGCTTAGTGAGGTTATAGAACTTGTCTAGAATCACAGAGCTAATAGGCTAATAGGGAGCAATGCTGGGAGCATATCTAGAATAGGCAGAGGAATCTTTTGTAAGATATCAATGAGAAAAGAATACACTGAGGTACAGTAGCCCAGTGGTAGAGTATTTGCCTACCACTCCAGAGGCCCTGGGTTCAAGTCTTATACAAGGAAATCTGCAAACAACAAAGTTCAATCTAAATAAAAGCAGATAATGGAGAGAATTATTTTAAAAATGTAGCATTTTTATAAAATACCTGACGTTTTAGAGAGATCAGCTCCATGTCCAGCTGCCTCAGGATGGTGTTGGCTGCGTTGGGACTACAGGAAACAGCTACCACATCTTCCTGGGTTAAGTACATGCCTTTGGGAGGACGGCACTTGGAGCGCTGAGAGTGGTGACGATGTTGCAGGCTCGGGTACTCCCTCCTCCCTAGGCCGACCTTGCTGGTCTGCACAGGCTGTTCAGCATTGCCCTAGGCGAATAAAGGCAGAAGAACAGGGCTCTGGGTTTTTATGAATCTATAGTGTATACAATCTATTCCAAATAGAAAAATCTTTTACAATGCAAAATATTTCTAACCAATTTGACCATGTACAAATCCAAGTCAGTAACACATAATGGCATACATTGTAGTTTTCATTATTTCAGTCAGATGTTGGTTTCTGAGTACTCTGAACACAGGAAAAAAATGTTACAGTATAAATGATTCCAATTTGCTTAATAAATAGGGCTGGAGAGATGGCCTAGCGGTTAAGAGTGCTGACTGCTCTTGCAGAGGACCCGGGTTCAATCCCCAGCACCCACATGGCGGCTGAGAACCGTCTTTAACTCCAGTTCCAGGGGAATCTGACACCCTCTTCTTCACCCTCTTCTGACCTCCGCAGCTCTGCAAGACATGGGTGCACAAACCTCCATGCAGATAGTACATTGATACTGTGCTGGATAGCTTTAGTGTCAACTTGACACACCTGGGTTGAGGGAGCCTCAGTTGGGGAATTGACTCCATTGGATTGGCCTGTGGCCACATCTGTGGAGTATTGTCTTGATGGTCGAGCAGTGTGGGAGGGCCCAGCCCACAATGAGTGGTGCCACCCTGGGCAGGTTGTTGTGTACCGTATAAGAAGGCAGGCTGGGCATGAGCCAGGGGAGCAAGCCAGTGAACAGCATTCCTCCATGGCCTGTGCTTCAGCTCCTGCCTCCAGGCTCCTGCTCTGAGTTCCTGCCTTGGGCTCCCTGAGTGATGAACTGTGACCCAGGAGATGTAAGCTGAATAAACCCTTTCCTCCCCAAGTTGGTGTTGGTCAGAGTGTTTTGTCACAGCAATGGAAGACAAACCAGAACACATACATATAAAAAATAAAAATTTTAAAAAGTAGCAGAGAAAACTCAATAACTATAAATTCTACATACAAAGGTCTGTGAAAAGAAGAAAATAAAGAAAAGGAATTACATGTAGCACATCAGGCAGATAAAAAAGGCTAGGTCACATTGTTACCCACAGGTGTGGAAGGACACTGCCTCTACGGGTTGGAATGAGCACAGAGAAACCTTAACTTTGACAATACAGACACTGTCATATGTGTATACTTGGACTTTTATCAATTTATGCCTCAGAAGAATTAAGAAAGTTTCTCTAATAATGACAGCCATGAGCTATTAAGGTAGTTTCACTAATACTATTAAGGTAGTATTTCACTAATATTTTAATAAAAAGCCCCAAATGCTATTCTCTGCATCTGAGTGGAGTCCATTAAGATCTGAAGTTCATTTCATTGAATATGTTTAATAGCTACATTGTTCAGGAAATGGAGTTAAATTCATCAAACAACTCTATAGTGAACTTAATCTGTTCCATTGCTCAGAACTCAAAGCAATATAAGGAAAATCTGATGCTCAGAGAAATGCTTTCTACAGTCTCTGGATCCAGTAGTTTTTCAAGCTTGTAGTGAAGTGAGGAAACGCCTCAGAGCTGGGTGGGCTGAAGCCCAGGCTTCAGCGAGAGGCGGTACAGAGCAAGTCAGGGAGAGAAGCAGACAGGTGCACTGGGGTGTGTTAGGGAGAAGAAACACCCTGCTCTGTCCCAGGAGGAAAGGTAACCATGCCTGTGTCATTCTTGGCTGGGTAGAAAGAATCTGAAAAAGTTTCCCTTGAGATTCCTCAGCCACAGACCTGCCCTCAGAGAGGTTTGGGGTTGAATTTTTATGATTTTGTCAGTCTAAAAAGTCCCAAATAAAAAATTTAAGGGGCTCAGGTTGGTAGTACCTATAAATACTTAGCAAGGCAAATGCAGATGTCATCTGAAGAATACACAACTGGCTGTAACTCCAGTTCCAGGGGATTCAATGCCCTCTTCATGCCCGGCTCAATGCCCTCTTCTGCCCTCCCAGGGCACTGCATGATACAGTTATACTTACATTCATACAGGCAATACACTCATACACATAAATAAATAAATAAAATACTTTTAAAATGTGCTTATGAACTTCTAAAGGATATCCTTCAAAAAAAAAGTCAAGAAAGAAAGGACCAAGAGTCAAGAAAGAACGGTGATCAAAATAAGCATGTAGATAAATCTAAACAAATACTGGCTGTAAGTTTGAGATAGTTCAATTAAGATTGGAATAAAACAATCAGCACGGTCCTAGCACTAGGGAGGCAGGCCAGCCTGGTCTACAGAGCGAGCTCCAGGCCAGCTGTGACTAAAGGGAGACCCTGTCTCAAAAATACCAACCCCCCCCAAAAAAACAGAAAGTCACTAGAGAGATCCCTCAGTGGTTAAGAGCACTGAAGACTCTTGCAAAGGAGCTAGGTTGGATTTCCAGCACCCATATGGCAGCAGACAACCTTCTCTAAGTCCAGTTCCAGGGGAATCCAATGCCTTCTTCTGACTCCACAGGCACTGTAGGACACAGGTTCACATATATGTATGTAGGCAATATATACTCATACACATAAAATAACAAAAAAGGACTCTAAAAACTTCAGAAAAAAATGCCAACAGCGGATTATAAATTAAATATGGAGGATAAACTCTCCCAAGTGGACAAGTAAGAGAAATACAGGACAGCCCAAATTAGAGGAAAGCAAGACAACAGAATACACACCTCTCCAACAAGGAAAGAGAGGCAGAGCTAGAAAAGGCAAACACACAGCAAAAGCAGGACAAAGTCAGGCTGGGAGGTGGCTCATCAGGTGAGGGTCTGCTGTGCGAGCACTAGGACCTGAGTTCTGAACCCCAGTCCCCACAAAAAGGCTGGCACAGCAGCACATCTGTAGCCTTAGTACTTGGGGCGGGCAGAAACAGGGGGATCCCTGGGCACTCACTGGTCAGTCGGTACAGCTGGGACAGCAAGCTCCAGGCTGAGTGAGAGGCTTTGTCTCAAAAGCAAATAAAATAAAATATAAATAAATAGGCAGAAAGCTATAGAAGACATCTTTATCTTCCACATGAGGAGTTTACTCCACACACATGCACACACACGTGCGTACAATATACAGACACAAACAGAATAGAAAGGGAGAAGAAAACAATTCAAGAAGTGAATTGTGGGGCTGAAGAGATGTCCTAGCAATTAAGAGAGATGCTATCTAATCCCAGTGCTATTTTCACTATTCACTCCACCATGTGATGCCATCTGTCCAGCACCTTTGAACACATTCTTTAGAAATATATAAATCCTTAAAAAAAAAGAAATATTTAAGTCCTTAATTAACAGCATGCCTATCAATTTAGCCTTTTCTTAACAGTTTTAAGTTTCCTCTCAGGCAGTCTTCCACTTCTGCAGAGTGGCCTTCCCTGCCACTGCTCTCATACACCTGCTACCTGTTGCTAGTTCCCAATTTGCTACAATATGGAAAACATGTCTGAGAAAAACTGGGTAACAAAACCAGAAAAGCTAATTTTTTTTTTGAGTTAGGGTCTCCTAGTAGGTCCAGATGGCCTGGAACTTGTTATATAGACCAGGATGGCCTTGATCTCACAGAGACCCACAAAAACTCCCTTTTTTTTTTTTTTTTTTTTTTGTCTAACTCTCTTATTAAAGTCACAAAAGGTGAGTTTAATTTTTCCAAGACTAGGTATTGTGTCAGGCCTTTTCTTTCTGACGGAAGGAGGTAACCCCAAACTACTTATTTGAAGGCTCACTGAGGCTCTAGATATTGCAGCATTTCACTACCTCCTAAACCATTACACAGTCTTTTTTCCTTTTACAAATTTATCTTACTTGTAGTTATGTGCATGCGTGTATCTGTGCATGGATATACACGTGCATCTGAGCACACAGCTTGCTAGGAGGACAGGTGCACCAGCTCCCTAGAGCTGGAATTACAGGTGGCTATGAGCTGACGAGGATGCGAGCTGGCAGGGGTGCTGGGAACCTAAATCAGGGCCCATTGCAAGAGCAGAAAGTGCCCTTAACTGCTGAGCCATCTCTCCAGCCCTCCTTTTTTCCTCTCCTTAAAAAAATTCTACAAAGTCGGGTATGGTGGCACACGCCTTTAATCCCAGGACTGGGGAGGCAGAGGCAGATGGATCTCTGTGAGGTCAAAGCCAGCCTGGTCTACATAGAGAGTTCCAGGCCAGCTGGGGCTACAGGGAGACCCCGTCTCAAAAAGACAAAGACACACACACACACACACACACACACACACACACACACACACACGGTATTAAGTCAATCTTTTTGAGTAGGTTACTATGACGATTACAAGACCTTCTAATGATCATCACCTCTTTTCTGGCTTCTTTTTTGGGGTCATAGTCACTGTCATTCCCGTCCATTGGATGTGTTTCTTCCACGTCATCATCACTGAAAGAAACAAGATTCATGGGATCTTCTGATAACTCCACTAGAACATCCCTTAACAGAGGCAGTGTCACTGGGAAGATGAGTCTAGACTTTGGATTTCTGTGGTATTAAGAGACGTTTATCCTTCAGGGCTTACAGAGTCATTCAAGCAATATTTCTAGCTAAAAAGAGTCAATGGTAAAGAAATTTAGAAAGAAATAACATTTGGAAAAGAGAACATACACAATTTTCAATAATACTTATAATTTCAGTTCTCTAGTTGGAGTAAAGAGAAAAATCAAGAAGGATTTTCTATTTTCAGAAAGATGTAGTTATATAATAATGGGGATTTCAGTTTCTCAGGTCACTGGGGAAAAATCATATATATGTATATATATTTTTTTTTCTTTAATATTGCATGTGTGCAGGAATGTTAGTTGGGGATTGAACCTAGCCTCACACATGCTAGGCCAGTACTCTACCACTGAGTTATATCCTTTCTCCTTCATTAATATGTATTGAACAGACCAACATGAAGAAACCTACCAGCTGAAGTTCCTACTGTCAAGACTTCAGACCACTTGGCTCTTCCTCACAGCAGAGGCGTGCTGTGCTAACTCTCCTGCTTTATGAAATACATTTGACCCAGTGACATGCCCAACAGTACATCAGTAGGAAAGCATCCCACCTACCTGTCCCCCTGATTATGTCTATTGGCTAGTTTACGAGCCTGGCGATCCATCAAACTTGTCCTTGATCGAGTTTTTTTCCAAGAATAGTAATACTTTACAAGACTTGCAATTGTTTTATCTGGAAGCTTAAAATAAAATTCCTGTTAATATTGAAAAGCTTAATACATAAACTCTAACAAAATGTCTAACTAAATATTATTCTTTTATAATCAAGGCATAAATGAAAATGATTTCATGGGTACATCTATAAATTCCAAGAACTAAAGTGTACTTTTTTTTGTCCTTTCGAGACAAGGTCTCCTTGTAGCCTCAGCTGGTGTGGAACTTGCTATGTAGATGAAGCTGGCCTTGAACTCAGAGATCCACATGCCTCTGCCTCCTAAGCGCTGGGATTAAAAGTGTGCGCAGGTGCGCTAAGACATCTAGCTAAAGTGTACTGTTAATGGTCAAAGTCCTCTACCACACCCATGTCCCGACACTGGTGAGTATTACTGTTGTGGGGGAGGGGGAGAGGGATGATATCACAATCTCATTTAATGAGAATTCCCTCCCAGCACATCCATGCTACATACATTCAGTAGTTTTCTCCTTAAAGAGTTACTCATCTCTTTTCTTCAGATTAGAATTCTTTGATATATAAATGTAATTAATATGTTTCATGGAAATATGCATGGAATATGTATACACATGTTCACATGTACACAAGTATGTGGTCTTTCAAGTCTGGATTCTTTTGCATAGTAAAATGTTTTCAAGAAGAGCTATTCAATTCTTACAATGAGTTTCTGAATCACTTTATTTTAAATTCAGTTTTATGATAGTAAAATAAAGCAGATCTTAATATTAATATTAATCATGCCCTGGTCTGTCACCCTAGTAAAGTCCCTGCCAAAACCAAAAATGTTCTTTACAATTACAGAAGATATCTAGACGCAGATATTATCTGATATCTATTTATTCTAGTTAAAATATACTAATACATTAACTGTTTGGATTTACATTACTTCGATATAATTCTAGACATGTAAGAACTAAAAATATAGAATATTTTTCCTTTAAAAAAAAAAGCAGCACCTGAACAATATTGAAACAACACAGATTTTTTTTTTGGGGGGGGGTCTTTTTTTAATTCCTAGCTGGCCTGGAGCTCGCTATGTAGACCAGGCTGGCCCGGAACTCACAGAGATCTGCCTGTCTCTGCCTCCCAAGTGCTGGGATTAAAGGCGTGTGCCACCACGCCCAGCAGCAACACAGAATTTTGAAAAGGACTTTCATATCCAAAATATTTAAAGCTGGGCATGATGGTACACACTTTTAATCCCAGCACTTGGGAGGCAGAGGCAGGAGGACCTCTAAGTAAAAAATCAGCCTGGTCTACATAGTGAGTTCCAGGCTAGCTGTGGCTACAGGGAGACCCTGTCTCAAACAAAACAAAACAAAACAAAACAAAAACAAAATAACGAAAAGAAATGAACAAAAACCCCTAAAACATTAAAAAATAAGATTGAGGGCTGGAGAGATGGCCTAGTGGTTAAGAGCGCCGACTGCTCTTGCAGAAGACCCAGGTTGGGTCCCCAGCACCCACATGGCGGCTGAAAACTGTCTTTAACTCCAGTTCCAGGGGAATCCGACACCCTCTTCTGACCTCCGTGGCATTGTACGACATAGACCTACATGCAGACAGTACATTCATACATTAAAAAATAAATAAAAAAAAAAAGATTGAAGTGACAATTTTTTTTCTTAGAACTACCATATTTAATAACTATTACACATTTGAGTAAAAATTAAAACCAAGTAAATGAAACAGGACACATCAGTCATGCATGGGTGATTGTAGAAAATAGACTATAGGCAAAAATATTCTCAATTTTTTTTTTAATTAAAGCTAAATGGAAAACATTTTACATTTATTTTTATTTTATTTATTTTTTTTATTTTTTAGAGACAGGGTCTCCCTGTAGTCCCAGCTGTCCTGGAACTCACAAAGCTCCGCCTGCCTCTGCCTCCCAAGTGCTAGGATTAAAAGCGTGCGCCACCACGCCCGGCAACATTTTACATTTAATACTTAGAAAGTATTCAATAGTAGCATAAGATGTCCTTCGGGTAAGACCAAAATTATCATACCATTTGCTGGATCCTATGAAAGCTCTTCCCATGAAAACTAAAGGCTTGTTCAAATAGGACTTTGTCTTCCACTGTCCACTCGTCCGGAAAGGGAGTGAAGTTGGGGAGGTCAGCAAGGGACTTCTCGATGCTGTGCTTGTGCCAGAACAGCATGCCGAGTGCCTGCGGGAAAGTGGTGCCCTGTGACGTTAGCGGACTTCATTCCACCACCACTTAGACACTTAAACCCAATCAGATTACATTTTTGAGCCTAAGACTTCCACTTAGGATAAACTCACAATCTGGAGCTTTTAACCAGGGTGTTCAGGTAGCAAGCCTTATTTATTCATTTTTTAAAGAAAAGTATTTGCAAAAATCACTGTTTGCAGAATGCAGGAAAAACTAATAGTGAGTTGAGTGACTTTAATTCTAAAGCAGGTTTGTAGCCTCAGACTTTTTTCACATGAATTTGTCAACGTGTAGGGGAAACAGGCCAAAAGGAAGCTACCCAGTAAATGAAGGCAATTAACGCAATGGTCAGCTGGAGCTTAGCACCAAGCTCTGACCTGCTGGGGTTATGTTATGGGCTAAACAACTCTAAGATGTAAGGGTACTTTTACTACAACTGATTCAGTTTAAGATTTTGCCATATATTTTTATTTTAAATATGACATATATTTATTTTAGGCTATTGCCATAACACATACTGTATATAATCATCAGAAGTCATAAGTAGCTCCAATGACTTGATTAACAAGGAATTTCTAACAATTCTCTTCCTCTCCTACCAAAGGTAAGGAGTAGGCCTCTACCTCCCATGAAGTACTAGGCATCGTTCAGGGATAAACTGATAGTCTTGCATTTTAAGTAGTAAGCCTAAAATAAATTTCTACTTTTATAATAGAACCTTAACAGAACTGTGAAAAGGAGTGTATGTACACCCACATTTTAAAATGTTAACTTTCTCAAAGAGAAAAAGAAAGCTAAACAATAAATAGGTATTAGGTAGGGTAGTGCACAGCTGTCATCCTAGCCCTGGGAGACGGAGGCAGGAGGATCGCCACTAGCTCCAGATCAATCAGCTACATAAAAAGACCCTACTTCAAAAACAAATGAAATGCAACACCAAACAAACAAAAATCCCTAAAACTGAAATACAGGCTATCAAAAATCCCCCTAAGAGTTAATTTGTGCTTAGCTCTATAGACAAGCACATCAATTCACAAAAAATTTTAGTTTATAATATTCCTCACTCAAGTTAGCTCCCTGTAATCCATTTATATAGACTCTACCTTCTTCTCTAAAAGTAAATGAACTATTTTACTATTAATTCTGGTAAAGTCTGAGACAATTGAAATGAGATTTAGGAATCTCTACTTCAGGGGCTGTAGAGATGGTTCAGTGGTTAATACTTGCTATTCTTCCAGAAGACCTGGTTCAATTCCCAGCATCCACATGGAAGTTAACAACTGTCCATATCTCCAGTTACAAGGATCTGGCTTCTTCTGCACAGCTCACGTGGTCCACTTACGCACATGTAGGCAAAACACTCATACACAGAAAATAAAAAAAAATAAAATATTTTTAAAAAGTGGGGCGTGGTGGTACATACCTTTGATCCCAGCACTCGGGAGGCAGAAACAGGTGATCTCTGTAAGTTCAAGGCCAGCCTGGTCTACATAGGGAGCTCTAGGCCAGCTGGGACTAAAGGGAGACTGTGTCTCAAAAAGATAAAAAATAAAATAAAATAAAAAAATAAATACTTTAAAATATTTAAGAAGGAAAAAAAAAGAACCTCTACTTCAGAGCAGGGTGCAGTGGTGCCACAGACCTGGCTGTTGGGAGGCTGGGCAGAACCACTGGATCTAGAAGTTTGGGGCCAACCTGGATCACATAATGAAACCTAACCTCTTAAAACATGGAAAGTATGGGGCTGGAGAGATGGCTCAGCAGTTGAGAGCACCGATTGTTCTTGCAGAGGACCAGGGTTCAATTCCCAGCACCCACATGGGGGCTAAGAACCATCTTTAAGCTGGGTGTCAAGGCACAGGCCTTTAATCCTAGCACTCAGGAGGCAGAGGCAGGCGGATCTCTGTGAGTTCAAGGCCAGCCTGGTCTACAGAGTGAGTTCCAGACCAGCTGGGGCTATAGGGAGACCCTGCCTCAAAAAAAACCCCAAGACGATGACAACAACAACAACAACAACAACAACAAAAACCAACCATGGAAAGTAATTAAGGAAGACACCCTAACACTGACTTCTGGAATCCATATACCAACACATGAATACACGTTCTAGTACATACATGTGCACACACACAGAAGAACACGGATATATAGCAGATAGATATATACCACATACCCACATATAGACTAAGCAAAGGTTTCTCCGAATACCTGTTCAACGTTGTAGCCGTGTTTCTCCTTTGCAATCGCAATGTACTCGTCCACTGTAAGGAGACAGCACTGATCATCACTTCTGCACACATCACCTTCTCAGTTCTAGTTTTTGTGTTTTTTTTTTTCCCCATGATTTTCTGTTAGTTTTTACTTGAACATTCTTAGGTATTTAAGATCCTTTCTCCTATCTGGAGATAAGGATGGCTTATCTATAATTCTGCAAACTACACAGAAAAATAACCCACTAAATAGGCTTTAATATCACTAAAACTCTTTTCAATAGTTCCTGTTTGCTATACAGTGTTCAAGCATTCCATCTTCATTATCCTCCATAAGTAATTATGTCAGCAATGTATTCAGATAGGAACAAGTTCTGCTTTTTTGAGACAGAGTCTCAGTATGTAGCCCTGGCTGGCATGGAACTTGCTATGTAGACCAGGCTGGCTTTGAACACAGAGATTTACCTTCCTCCTCCTCCTTCCCATCCAATTTGGTTTAAAGGTGGATACCAGCACATCAGGCAGACAAACAGTTTAAGAGTGATGTACTTTTTTTTTTTTTTTTCTGTATGTGTATGAATGTACTGTCTGCATGTAGGTTTGTGCACCCCTGTTGTGTGATGCTGTGGAGGTCAGAAGAGGGTGTCGGATTCCCCTGGAACTGGAGTTCTCTTGGAATTGGAGTTTCAGATGGTTCTCAGCAGCCATGTGGGTGCTGGGGATCGAACCCGGGTCCTCTGTAAGTGGTCAGTGCTCTTAACTGCTAGGTCATCTCTCCAGCACCCCAAGAGTGACGTACTTTCTACTGCAAGGCTTAGTCACCAAATAGTCTGCTTCATTTAGGGTTCACATTAAAAAAAAATTTGTATTATTTTTATTTTATGTGTGTGAGTATAATGCCTACATGTAGGTAGAAGGATCTGTGCACGCAGTGCCTGAGGTCAGAAAGGAGTGTCAGGTCCCTTGGGATTGGAGTTATAGATCCTT
Organism: Rhizomys pruinosus; assembly: GCA_009823505.1. Classification (NCBI taxonomy): domain Eukaryota; kingdom Metazoa; phylum Chordata; class Mammalia; order Rodentia; family Spalacidae; genus Rhizomys; species Rhizomys pruinosus. The sequence goes on from VZQC01015735.1 coordinate 2,648,739, forward strand.
GTTAGCCACCATGTAGGTGCTGGGAATTGAACTTGAGTTCTCTGCAAAAGCAACCAATGCTCTTAATCACTGAGCCATCTCTCCAGGCCTAGGGGTCACTTTTATGTGAAGCCCCATAATCACTTCTGCATTCTTTTTTCAGATATTATTATTGCTCCTCAAATATAATTTGGTACACACAATCCAAGTATCATATTTTGCTTTTAATTCATTTAAATATATGACATAATCTAGACATATGCTGAATAAAATTTAGCAAAATCTATTTCAGTCCTTTACACAGCAAGTTAAATAGTGCCAACTGACTGGTGGTGACTCCAAATCAGCTGGGCATTAACGTCATCCCAGGAGCTCTGGGGAAAATGTGTAGCTTCGTCTCTGAAGATTAAGCCGGCCGTCAGTAATTTTTTTTTTTCTTGGTATTTTTGAGACAGGGTCTCCCTTTAGTAACAGCTGGCCTGGAGCTTGCTATGTAGATCAGGCTGGCCTTGAACTCAGGATCCACCTGCCTCTGCCTCCCAAAGTGCTGGGATTAAAGGCGTGTACCACCACACCCAGCACTAAAGATGGTTCTTAGCTGCCATGTGGGTGCTGGGAATTGAACCCCGGACCTCTGCCAAGAGCAGTCAGTGTTCTTTTTTTTTTATTTATTTTTTTATATGTTGTACTTTCTGCATGTAGGTTTGTGCACCCATGTCATACAATGCCGTGGAGGTCAGAAGAGGGCATCGGATTCCCCTGGAACTGGAGTAAAGACGGTTTTCAGCTGCCACGTGGGTGCTAGGGATCAAACCCGGGTCCTCTGCAAGAGCAGTTGGTGCTCTTAACCACTAGGCCATCTCTCCAGCCGTCAGTACTTTTGACAGAAAATGTCTAAGAGGGCCCAATACACAATACAACCAGGGTTGAAAAAGGACATGTCACCTTTCTGCACTGATTTCCACTATGTTAAGAATGTATCCTATAAACATCAAAATTCCACCACTCGCTGGTGTTCAGTGTTTGAATGAAAGCCTTCGCCAGGGCTGCAGAGATGGCTTAGCAGTTAAGAACACTGACTGCTCTTGTAGAGGACCCGGGTTTGATTCCCAGCACCCACATGGTGGCTAAGAACCGTCTTTAGTGCTGGGCATGGTGGCACACGCCTTTAATCCCAGCACTCTGGCAGGCAGAGGCCGGCAGATTTCTGTGAGTTCAAGGCCAGTGTGGTCTACATAGCGACCTAGGGAGAACCTGTCTCAAAAAGACCAAAACCAAACAAACAAACAAACAAACAAACAAAAGTTATACAAAAAAAGAAAACCTTTGCCTATAATGAGGAGTAGGCCTAGAAAGGTCAAGCCTCTTTCAGATTTTCAGTATACAGTTTCAGGCCAAATGAATAATTTCCTGTTTCTCTTGGAATGCCTCAAAGGCACATAACTCCTAGTTGACCAGCAGGTAAAGCTTTAGCTAGTGTTCTAATACCCTTTAGTCAGGACTAGCAGGTATGCAGACGAGTGCTCAGTTTCCAGCCTCGTTCTCACTGTGCTGCTCAGCACAATTAGACCACCAAGCACAGAATATATGGGGCATTGTTAAGATGCTAGGAGGTATTCTTTACAGAAAAGCTATTTTCTATCTGTTAGAATGCCATTCAGGGTGGCTGCTGTTGTCATTAATAAATTCAATGATACTGAACCAGAGGGTGGAGAGCTTAGTGTTGTTACCTGTACGTTTCCTACATCTGATGTGCCGTGAAGGATTCGTGTCTGCTACCTCACACTGAAGCCTAAAGTCACACCATGATTCAAGAAGTGTGTGGTCAATGATCCAGGAAGTCTCCATCCAGAAATGTGAAAGCACAAAGATGACCTGATGGCTGAAGTCAGTCCTTTCCCCTGTCATCTTTAAAATGGTCCTGAGAGGGGGATCTCTGGAGTTTGAAGGCATTTCTGTGCCCTCCATAAACTGAGGGAAAGCCTGTGCAGATGTCTATACAGTAACACCCTCCCTGCATGAGGATTTAAGCAGCAACGCCATCAGATCTTAGGTTTTTGCATTCTTCATGGGCCTGACACCAACTAGAATGATCCAACACACTATTTTTCAAAAGGTAAAACATTCTGGTGCAATACCCTCCATTAAAGAAAAGAAAACAAAGGTAAAACAGTTCTTACAAGAATCTAAACGACTCAAAAATGAATATAAAATTGCATTTTGAATAGTCTGAATTTTCAGTCTTAGAACTTACGTTTGGCATCTGGGACACTGTGATGTGGAGACCACACGAGCATCCCTCCATTGTCCTTGTCTGCGTACTTGGTGGCACCTGGGGAAAGTGGATAACTTAGAATAGGGCAGGCTTTCTTATATTCCAAAATGAATACAAAATTTTATTTGTTCTGGTACAATACCTGCAAAGAAGGACAATGAATGCAAAGGAATACAAAAAGGAAGAGAAATTTACATCAAAGACAGCAAATAGCCTATTTTATGAAAATGAAAGAAAAGCTGCTGCTGCCACCTTGCAGGCCTCTAAAGACACCCACCCTACTTCCTGACAGACAGACGGATGGTGCTCAATCTCATCTGACCCTCTGTATGCTACTTAGGGGGTCATCACTCAAAATTCTGACCTCTTCAAACTAGAGAATACCCCCCTTAGGTACTGCTCTGCCCTGTATCTAAATAGGCCAAGATTGCTGTAAAATTTAAATACTAGCATTTGCTCTCATGGCTCTTATTTAATCTTATTCCCAGGTCTGCTAGTTTTCCTTTTTAAACGTAATTTCACAAAAACATATGCTCTGAGTCAAAGAGATAAAAGTTAATGAAATTTCTCTTTCTTTTTTTGTTATTTTTGAGATAGGATCTCCCTGTAGCCCCAGCTGGCCTGGAACTCACTCTGTAGACCACGCTGGCCTTGAACTCACAGAGATCTGCCTGCCTCTGCCTCCTGAGTGTTGGGATTAAAGGCTTGCACCACCACGCCTGGCACAATTTCTTCTTAGTGCAATCTGTGTAAGTCTAGAAGTCTACTATCCCTTCCTAATTTATCTAATCTGTTATAATCTATAGAGTAAGAAATATCAAAGCTCACTACTGTAAATTAAGAACAGAATGAATGGAAGCCTGACACAGCTACCAGAGTAGGTGCCAGAGATTATTTTATTTTAATTACACAGGGTCTTTTTGTAGCTTCTACCCAACTCTTGGCTACAAGGTAATTAACATTTTTTTTTTTTTTTGGTCTTTTAGAGATAGGGTCTCCCTGTAGCTCCAGCTGTCCTGGAACTCACTCTGTAGACCAGGCTGGCCTTGAACTCACAAAGATCTGCCTGCCTCTGCCTCCCAAGTGCTAGGATTAAAGGTGTGTGCCACCACGCCCAGCTATAATTTTTTTTTTTTTTGAGACAGGGTCTCCCTTTAGTCCCAGCTGGCCTGGAGCTCACTATGTAGACCAGACTGGCCTTGAACTCAAGAGATCCACCTGCCTCTGCCTCTCTTGAGTGCTGGGATTAAAGGTGTGCGCCATCACACCTGGCCTAGATGGTTCTTAGCTGCCATGTGGGAGTTGGGAATCAAACCCAGGTCCTCTGTAAGAGCAGTTGGTGCTCTAAACCACTGAGCCATACCTTCAGCCCCCCAAATTAGCAACTTAAGTGCTACTGCCACATGTTTTAAGACATTTGTTAATGAATATGTCATAGCTGACTATCATGAGGTAGATAGCTATCTACTGCCAATGGTAGAATTTCAAAATTAGTTACATAAAATACTAACTGAATTCTAAGGTAAAACTGTGGTTGTTCTAAAAAATTTGAATAGAAAACATTCATTACTATCACAAGCTACACACCGAGAAGTCATTTACTAAGCAGTAAGTTAGTATCATTCAATAGTTCACTTTTTATTTTCCTTTGATCTTTTTGAGACAGGGTGTCCCTTTAGTACCAGCTGGCCTGGAGCTTGTTATGTAGACCAAGTTGGCCTTGAACTCACAGAGATCTGCCTGCCTCTGCCTCCCAAAGGCTGGGATTAAAGGTATGCACCACCATGCAGCCTAAGAATGTTCTTAGCTGCCATATGGGTGCTGGGAATTGAACGCGGGTCCTCTGCAAAAGCAGTCAGTGCTCTTCACTGCTGAGCCATCTCTCCAGCCCCACAACAGTTCACTTTTGGAGTCATCATATATGACTAAATGTTCACCTAAAACCTTTTATCAGGGGCTGGAGTGATGGCTCGGCAGTGAAGAGCACTGGCTGCTCTTGCAGAGGATCCGCATTTGAATTCCAGCTCTCACATGGTAGCTAACCATCATCTATAACTCAAATTCCAGAAGAGCCAACACTCTCTTCTGACCTCTGAGGGCACTATGTGTAGGGAGCACTTGTCTCCCCACAGAAACAAAGCACCTCTCGCTGGTTCTTCTCAAAGCGGTTTATTATTCAGGCACATCTTTTCTCCAAGCTTCTGCTTTTTCCAAGCTTCTCTTCTCAAGACCAGAAAGTCCCTCTATTTAGAAAGTCTATTTATCCACCTTCCCAGCCCAGGTTGCGTGGCCTCAGTCTATTGGTATCATCTGGCCTGATCTTGCATACAGGGTGCACCTGCGCAGCTTGAACGGTGAGCGTGGCTTTACTTAGAGGTAGGAGGGAATCAGGTGTTAGTCATAAGACTTGGCTCCTGGGACCTTCGCCACACCTGCTCTCCACATCTCCCCCTTTTTTATTATTTTAGTAAAGAGACTGTAACTGTTCCCCCTCCGGGGAGCTTCACTGTCCCCCCTTCCGGGGAGCCTTCCGGGCCCCTTTCTAGCTCGTCCTTCTCAAAGCGGTTTCACACCGACCGCAATGAGTTCTGAACGAGCTTCCGGGCCCCTTTCTAGCTCGTCCTTCTCAAAGCGGTTTTACCCTGACCGCAATGAGTTCTGAACGAGCTTCCGGGCCCCTTTACCGGGTCCCTTTCTAGCTCGTCCTTCTCAAAGCGGTTTCACCCTGACCGCAATGAGTTCTGAACGAGCTTCCGGGCCCCTTTACCGGGCCCCTTTTTAGCTCGTCCTTCTCAACTATGCATGCACCTAAAAACACACAGGCAATATAACCATATACAGAAAATAAAAATATTTAAAAAATTTAAATCAGAAGAATCATAGCAGATTAGTGAAATTTGGAGCTGGAATTATCTTAAACCCATGTTTTATGTTATGAATGTAGAGCCGGGTGTGGTGGCGCACACCTTTAATCCTAGCACAGTGGTGCACGCCTGTAATCTCAGCACTTGGGAGGTAGAGGAAGGCAGATCTCTGTGAGTTCAAGGCCAACCTGGTCTACATAGTGAGTTCTAGGACAGCTAGGGCTCCCTGTCTCAAAAAGACCAAAAAAAAAAAAAAAAGGTATACATTTGCAACCCCATTATTTGGAAGGCAGAGGCGGGAGGGACCGGGGGTTCAAGACCACCTGGGATATAGTAAGACTGTCTCAAAACAAACATACAAAACAATGACAACAAAAATGCACTTCAGTGTGATGCATAGCTTCAAGGGCCGCACTCAGGGTGCTGGGGCAGGAGGCGATGGAGTTCAGTGTGCTGAGGCAGGAGGTGATGGAGTTCAGTGTGCTGAGGCAGGAGGTGATGGAGTTCAGGGCACTGAGGCAGGAGGTGATGGAGTTCAGTGTGCTGAGGCAAGAGGTGATAGAGTTCAGTGTGCTGAGGCAGGAGGTGATGGAGTTCAGGGCAATGAGGCAGGAGGTGATGGAGTTCAAAGCATCTGGGCTTCTAGAAAGAAATCATCTCAATAAAAACTTCCCAAGAAAGCAAACAAAAAGCTCAATAACAAAGTGAAAATTCTTTCTTCAATATTAAAATACAGTCTTCTCTACAGGTCTAAGTGCATCACGCACCTGCAATACCCACGGAGTCCAGAAGTGGGTGTCAGATGCCCTGGAACTGGAGTTATTATGCACTGCTGCTAGCTGCCCTGTGAGTACTGGGAACCGAACTTGGGTCCTCTGAAAGAAACAACTAGTGCTCCTAACTGCTGAACCATCTCTCTAGCCTCTCTACTGCAATTTTAATCAAGTATATATTAATTCAAGCCAGAAAAGGTTTAAAAGTTAAAACTTTATGTTCACAAGAACATGTATATGAAAAGTGGGACATACATGGCAGAGTGCACCCTGCATGAGCCCTGCAAAGCCCAGAGGAGGCCACTGGGAGGGCATCTGTGTCTCCCATCATTTCTTCCTGCACTGCTTGGAGACAGCTAGACTGGTCGGCCAGTGAGCTCCTGGGATCTGCCTGTCTCCACCCCAGTGCGGGCTGTTACAGTGGCAGGATTTGAACTCACTGCCTAAATCGTTAGCACCCTTGTCCACTGAGCCATCTCCTCAGTCCCCGATAGAACACCTTTAAATACACAAGATACTATAGGAGACTGTCGGGACCATGTTCAAAAATGACTTCAAAGAACGTCAACTTTCAGACTTTTAGGAGTACTTAACAAAATAGGATCAAATTATCACACTACCGTAATATTTATATGCAATGTGTGCATTTAAAATAAATTTATTTTGCCCCAGCTGGCCTGAAACATACTCCGTAGACCAGCCTGGCCTTGAATTACTTCAAAATATTTTTTAAAATTGTGCATGCGTGGCCGGGCATGGTGGCGCACGCCTTTAATCCTAGCACTTGGGAGGCAGAGGCAGGAGGATCTTTGTGAGTTCAAGGCCAGCCTGGTCTACAGAGCGAATTCCAGGACAGCTGGGGCTACAGGGAGACCCTGTCTCAAAAAGACAAAAAAAAAAAAAAAAATTGTGCATGCGTGTACACATGCATGAAGGTGCCTTAGTCAGCCAGAGTCATCATCAGATCTGGAGCTGGAGTTAATGGCAGTTATGAACCCATGTGGGTGCTGGGAACTGAACGTGGGTCCTCTAGAAGAGGGGGGTGCATGCTCTTAACCTCTGAACCAGTTCTCCAGCCTTTAAAGGATTTATATTTTTTAAAATGTTTTTAAAAGTGTTTTTATTATGTTTATAAGTGACCTGTGTCATATAATGCTCCAGAGCAGAGCACTGGACCCCCTGGAACGGGAGCTAGGCAGTTGTTAGCCATGTGGGTGCTGGGAACAGAATCCTGGTTCTCTGCAAGAGCAGCCAGCGCTCTTAACTGCTGGGCCACCTCTCCAGCCCCAGTATTAATATCTGTAACACACCAAAGATTATAATCAATTATTTAACTCAGTATCAAACAGAATTTTAGAATGTGCAACTCCGTCTCTTCAAAACTCTTTTATGGACATGCAAACCAGTTTTTTGTTTCTTTTTTTGAGACAGGGTCTCCCTATAGCCCTAGCTGGCCTTGAACTCACAGAGATCCACCTGCCTCTGCCTCCCGAGTGCTAGGATTAAAGTTGTGTGCGCCACCACGCCAGGCTTAAAGACGGTTCTTAGCCTTAGCTGCCATGTGGGTGCTGGGAGTTGAATCGGAATCCAGGTCCTCTGCAAGAGCAATTGGCGCTCTTAAACCGCTGAGCCATCTCTCCAGCCCGCAAAATAGTTTTTATACATATTTTCACATAATCTTGTGCTATACTTAACATTTCCCTTTTATGAACACGAAATAAGTCTGGAGAAGTCAGGTAGTTCATCTAAAATAAAAATAACATATTAGCTTGCTTCGGAAGGTTGGCAGTCAGGCACTACGTAAAAGAAATAGTAGGGCTGGAGAGATGGCCTAGCGGTTAAGAGCGCCGACCGCTCTTACAGAGGACCCGGGTTCGATCCCTAGCACCCACATGGCGGCCGAGAACCGTCTGAAACTCCAATTCCAGGAGAACTCCAGTTCCAGGGGAATCCGAGACCCTCTTCTGACCTCCGCGGCACTGCACGACACCGGTGCACAAACCTACACGCAGACAGTACATTCATACACATACAGAAATAATTAAAATTAATAATAAAAAAATTAAAAAAAGGGCTGAAGAGATGGCCTAGTGGTTAAGAGCGCCGACTGCTCTTACAGAGGACCCGGGTTCGATCCCCAGCGCCCACATGGCGGCCGAGAACCATCTGAAACTCCAATTCCAGGAGAATTCCAGTTCCAGGGGAATCTGAGACCCTCTTCGGACCTCCGCGGCACTGCACGACACCGGTGCACAAACCTACAAGCAGACAGTACATTCATACACATACAGAAATAATTAAAGTTAATAATAAAAAAATTAAAAAAAAAGAAATAGTAAACAACTGATTTACAAGGGATACTAATTATCAGAACAATAAATCAGAACAAAACTGATTTACAACTGAAGGACAGTCTCAGGAATCAGCATAGCTACTTAAGGTAAACTGTTCCGGACCCATAAACCAATTTACAACTGAAAGATAAAACTCAGAAGCTCAGTTAGTAAATCATAAGCATGGCCACCTATGGTGAACAGCCCTTAATCTCCCAGCCTCAGGATCTCTAACACAAACCTCAATTCCCAGGCTCTGGTTCATTCTGTATGTGCATAATCCCTAAGGTCACCACCACCATCTCTTACACACACACAATCTCAATTCCTATAATCTCAGACTAATATCCTCAGCACCTAAGGAATTTTTCTTCCAAATGACCTGTATCTAGGACTATGGTAAATAATTTCCATAAAAATAGATTTGAGTGGGGTGTGGTGGTGCGGCCTTTATTCCCAGCACTTGGGAGGCAGAGGCAGGCAGATCCCTGTGAGTTCAAGGCCTGGCCTACAGAGCTAGCAGGACAGTCAGAGCTCCAGGGAGATGTTGTCTCAAAAAGACCCCCCCTTCCCCCCAAAAAGATTTGTGTGGTTAATGAAGGAAAGAGCTTACTATTTCTTGATTTCTATCATTAACTATGTGTTATCTTTTCCAAAGAGCTTTTTTTTTTTGTCTTTTTTGTCTTTTTGAGACAGGGTCTCCCTGTAGCCCCAGCTGTCCTGGAACTCACTCTGTAGACCAGGCTGGCCTTGAATTCACAAAGATCTGCCTGCCTCTGCCTCCCCAGTGCTAGGATTAAAGGCGTGCGCCACCATGCCCAGCCAAAATGTTTCTTATACTGAAGTGCATGAACGTGAAATAAAGCACTTTAGAACTTCCTAGAGAAAAATATCTAATAATTGATATAAATAGTAAATGCTTTTAACTGTTCCTTTGGGCTAGAGATTATTAAAGAGAAAATAAATTTAAGTAAGGTGATGTTATAGTAAATAAACTGAAAATTCTAGCCATAAATACAGTAATAATTCTCTCCTCTGCAAATGTTTGTAGGTAAAACAAACAAAATACCATTATCAGTTGGTTATTCTGAATAATTCCCAGGTAAAACCATTTAAGAAGTATTTTGTTTTAATCAGTTCTTCCAATTTTGAATTTGCCACATGATTTATCACTAAAAATGACAACTAATGCTAAAGTACATGCAGTGTGTTGGAGTCTAGCACTTTGCACAGAGCCATCTAGGAAACAAAGTGGACTCGGTCTACCTCTAGGGGCAAAAGGACAGGTATGTGTATGAGTTCATGATGTTGCTGGGCTGCCAGGTCCAAGCTGAACGTGACTTTACCAGTATTAAATCAACAGAGCACCAACGGGAGCTCTGATCGATCTTCACACACGAGTAACTGCAGTCCTTCCACCACAGCGGCCGTCCCTGGGCGGTAATTGAAGCCCGGGCAGAGCAGGAGCGGCGGGCCGCAGACCTCCTCCGAAGGACCGTGCTCCGAGCACCGAGCCCTGTGGGAGCACTAAGCACACCGAGACCCACCTCCGGGCTTACCACCGTGCACCAAGCCCTGTACCTGGGAGGGATCACGGCGGGACGAGCCACGGGAGAACTCAGTCCTGACCCAGCCTTCCCTCCCGGGGCGGGGGGGCGGGGGGTGGAGGTGGGGGTAGGAGGCCCCGCGATGCAGGCTCCAACCCGGCGCCTCCACCCGCGGAGCTCTCGCCCAATCCCCGAACCGCCGCCGCCCCGTGACCGCGGGCTCCGGTCTGGAGCAGTGTACAGGGCCGGGTTGCCAACACCTGGACGGGCTTCGGAGGAAGGGTATCCTCCGCAGGCGGCCGTGACTGCGGGAGTATCGGCACCCGGGGCAGAAAGCCACAGACACCCCGCCGAGCCCCCAAGCAGGGCCAGGTGACAGCGGCCAGGGTCTACTGCGGCAGCCCGGAGCACACGGACCCCGGTGCACACGGATCCCAGAGCACACGGACCCCGGTGCACACAGAGCCTGGAGCACACGGATCCCGGGAACACGGATCCCGGTGCACACGGAGCTCTGAGAACACGGATCCCGGTGCACACGGAGCTCGGAGAACACGGATCCCGGGGCACACGGAGCTCAGAGAACACGGATCCCGGGGCACACGGAGCTCGGAGCACACGCGAACCCAGAACCCATACCCCAGGCGGCTGCAGGCTGCGGGGCCTCGGGCAGGAACCATGTTAACCTTGCCGTGCACACCGCGGGCCCACGCCCGGTCCCCGCCCGCCTGGGGCCTGCAGCCTCCGCCGCCCCGCCCGGCCCGCCCGCCACCCCGCACCCAGTACCGCTGAAAGCGAGGACGCACGCCGGCGGCCGGGCCCCGTATCTACCTGGGTCGAACTCCGGGATCCGGGCCTGGTACTCGGCCCCGACTCTCATCCCCACATCTGCAAGGCAAGGCAGAGATGAGAAAGGAGCGGGCCGGGCGCGGGGCGGCGGCGGGAGCGCGGCGGGCGGGCGGGGGCGGGGAGCGGGGCGCGGGCGGCGGCCCCGGAGTTCCGGCGGCCGCGGCGGGGTGGAGGGGCGGGGGCGGGCGGGGGCGGGCGGGGGCGAGCAGTACCCCCGTGCTCGTCGTCGCTGCTGCCGCCGCTCTCGGGCTCCGACGAGGGCAGCCCGTTGGCCGAGCCGCCCGCCGGGCTCTTTGCGCCGCCGTTGGCCGGCCGGACCTTCCCCAGCAGCTCCGGCCCCTTCTCCATCATGCCGGGCATGGCCGGGGCGGGGGCAACAGCGGCCGGGCGCGCGGAGGAGGAGGCGGTGTCACCAGGGAGCCGCCATCACCGCCCCGTGAGGCCCGGGCGCCGGCGCTCACAACAACCCGCCCCGTCCCCGCCTCTCTCCCCTCCCCCGGCCCGGCGCCCCTCGCGGCCGCGCGCCTCTCTTCCCAGGCCGCCGCCCGGAGCTCGGCGCCCCGCCCGGAGGGAGTCGGGGACCGCGACCCTGCGCGCCCCCGGCCGGTCGGCCGACGCGGCGTCCCCGAGCGCGCTAGGGCTCGCGGAGAGGCGGGGTGGCGGCCTCGGGGCTAGGGGGCGCTGCACCGGGCGGAACTCAGCGTCCAGTCGGGGCGGAAGGAAGGGCTGCTGCCGGGGAAAGGCGGGCATCATCTGCCGGGGCCTGGCGCGGGCAGACTGGGGCAGCGGGACAGCTGGGAGGAAGGCCTCGAAAAGCCGGGGACTCTAGTGAGGGAACGATCCTGGGTGGATGGCTCGGACAGCCGGAGATTCTAGTGAGGGAACGAGGCCTCGGACAGCCGGGGCCTCTAGTTAGTGAACGACCCGGGGTGGAGGCCTCGGATAGCCGGGGCCTCTAGTTAGTGAACGACCCGGGGCGGAGGCCTCGGACAGCCGGGGCCTCTAGTGAGGGAACGACACGGGGTGGAAGCTTCGAACTGCCTGGGTCTTTAATGAGAGGCGGCCCCGGGGTAGAGCCTCGGACAGCTGGAAACTCTTAAGTGAGGGGAGACCCGGGGTGGAGGCCTCGAAGACCCGGGGGCCCTCGGGAAGAAACGACCCGGGTAGAGGCCTTCGGACAGCGGCAAGGCGGCCCTGGGGCCCCGATTGTGGAGGAGACGGGGCCCTCAAGATCAGGGTCCTGAGCAAGGCCGAGAGGGACAGGGCAGATAGGCAAGGCCCGCTGCCCGCTCTCGGCTGGTGGAGAGACGCGGTGACTCCTTTGGAGCCTGGAGCGCGCTGGCTTCAGCCAGGGGAGACAGTTCCTGGCCCGAAGCCTTGCCCTCGCCAGCACTGGGCGGGACTGGAGTCTTCTCCAGGCTGAGTGTCCGCTGCTGCCTGGCTGCCCCCTGGCCTCTCTGTGCCTGTGCAGACGTGCCCACGGCAACAGCAGACATTTCTGACTGTCCAGCCTGTCCTGAAGGGTCTGTTACAGGTTGTGAGCTCCAGAAGCCCACTGGAATGCAGAGACACCTAGGATCCCTGTTGCCCAAGAACCTGCTGTACCAGGCATAGCTTTTGGCTATGCTAAGGCAGGCCACCACCCATTACTCAGGAATCTTCCGCCTCGCCCTTCGGAAGCCAGATTCCAGATTCCGACCAACCCCACTCTCACTGAATCCCACTCCCACCTTCTTCATTAAATTCCCAAGCCAGACGCCATTCTGTGCTTGGCTTTCTCTCTCCCCTGAGCCTAGCCCCGGCTACCCTGAATTAAACTTTGCTGCGAAGAACTTAGACCTCGTGGCCTTTCACTCTGGGGGGAGTGCACCATAACCTTACACATGCGATAGGTTCCTTTTTAGTTTTTTGAGAGTTCCCCGCACTACCTTCCATAGNCAACTGAGAAACAAGAGAGCCCTTTAGGCAGGCCTGAGGCAGAACCTGGTTGTGGCAGAGAAAATGGCCACACTTCATCAGCTTGGTAGGGGTCCGTTAAATATTTGAGTCAGTTCATTCCCTGTTCCTTTTCTTCAACAAATACAATTTTGAAAAATAACCTAATTCCATTGTGGTTTTTCCGAAAGGAGAAACTGTGGTAGACAAATGAAGTGAATGGTTGCTGCCTCAACAGATGTGTTTTCAGTGTGGATTGGACACATGTTTTGGTTTAGATCTAATGAACGTGACTCCATCCCTCTGGTCTTGTAACAGAGCCAGGCTTGAAGCCGGGGAAGTTCTCCAAAAGACCCACTTTTTTTTTGGTCTTTTTGAGACAGGGTCTCCCTGTAGCTCTCCGTGTCCTGGAACTCACTCTGTAGATCAGGCTGGCCTTGAACTCACAAAGATCCGCCTGACTCTGCCTCCTGAGTGGTGTGCCACCACGCCTGGCTTAAAACTCTCTTAGCACACAAGCTTTGCAACGCCCCAGCTCTGTAGCACCTCACCGATCTCTCTTCTCTGTAGAAAGGAACCCAAACATAGACCCCAGACCAATTTGGACCAGAACTTCGTGAGGATTTGGGGACTTTTGTGACAGTTTGACCTTAGTAAAACTTTTTTTTTTTTTTTTTTTTTTTGACCTTAGTAAAACTTTTAAAGTGAAAGGACATACTGGAGTTTAGGTAGGGGACCAAAGACTCCATTCACTGTTGGGGGAAAGACCTGGGATGAGGGAGGGTTGTGGTATGTTTTGTTTAAGAAAAGCCAATTCCTGTTTTGCTTCTCTGGAAAAGAAAAGCTTCGGGTGTGGTGAGGCGCGCCTTTTAAATCACCTCCGGAGGGACAGGCAGGTGGATCTCTCAGTTTGAGGCCAGCCTGGTCTACAAAGCCAGTTCCAGATCCACCTCCGGAGGGACAGGCAGGTGGATCTCTCAGTTTGAGGCCAGCCTGGTCTACAAAGCCAGTTCCAGATCACCCAGGGCTACTAATGGGACCTTGTCTTTGAGAGAGAGAGAGAGAGAGAGAGAGAGAGAGAGAGAGAGAGAGAGAGAGAGAGAGAGAAAAGCACCTTACCAGATTCTGAAAGATGATCATAAGGAACCTTAAAACGTTTTCCCAATCTATAAGAAGGACATTTCAGAATAGAGAAGTCCTGGGGAGAAGATATGGTGAATGCCTATCTCTGGAGAGTTAGATTGAGGGACGGGGTTGGGGAGAAGAAAGCTACTTTGGGGAAGAGCCATTTAAGGGTTAATGAACAATGTCCAATGGTGAGTGGAGGATAGTGGTTTATCATATTTAAATATTTTTCCTATTCTAATCATAGAAGAGCTGCTGTTTTCTCAGAGAAAAAAGATCAGATCTAAGTGGAGATTAGCTGAGTGGCCAATGACGCTTACCTAGCAGTGCATGGACTTGTCCTAGATAGCCTGTCAGCTGCAAAAAAGCAAGGAGCAATGTGGGCAAAGACCTTTGTTTTAAGCATGGAAGCATTTAGGGGGCCCAAGCCTGCTATTCTTGGAATGACTCACATGCCAACATCTTGGAATGAATCTTATGAAAAATACCTAAGAACTATATGCTGAAAATAATGCTATTGAGAAAGATCAGAGAAGCCCAGTTAGAAGGAAAGGTAATGCTTGTGACTAGAAGACTTCTACCCATGGGAATCTGCAGATTTAGTTTAGTCTCAGTGAGTCCCAGCAGGATGTGTGTGTGTGTGTGTGTGTGTGTGTGTGTGTACTAGCTGATTCTAAAATTTAAGTGGAAATTAAACAGCCAAGAATACTGGGCGTGGTGGTGCAAGGCTTTTATCCCAGCACTTGGGAGGCAGAGGCAGGAGGATCTGTGTTCCAGACCAGGCTGGTCTACATAGTCACAGGACACCTGGGGCTACAGGGAGATCCTGTCTCAAAAAGACCAAAAAAAAAAAAAACACCCAAGAACCAAAAACAAACCCAAGACAATCTCTTTAAGAACAAAAAGCCAGATTTATCATATCAGATATTAATAATTTAAAAGTTTGTGGGGCTGAGGAGATAAATGTCATAAAGTGCTTGCCATGCAAGCTTGAGGACCCGAATTCAGTCCTTAGAGCCCATGTCAAAACAACACCCCCCAAAACAAAACAAAACAAAACAAAAACCTAAGACTTATATGGTGGTGAGGGGAAGCAGAGATAAAAGACAAGCAGCACTTCTTCTATAAACGGGTGGTTGGCCTGCTTAACTAGGATGTGATAAACACTGTGTGTAAATAAATTAGTCATTCCAGGTACCCCGCAAAAAAATAGGAAAGAGAAAACTCTGAATTAAGATGTTATGTTGGACAGTTTAAAAATTTTGGTGTTCCTGGAATGTGAAGTGAACTTGTAAGACCAGAAATGAGCCTTACCCTTGAGAGACCCCTGAGTGAGAGACGTGGAGACAAGACTCGCTGCAAAAGCAAGAGGTTTAGGGCTGGAGAGATAGCCTAGCGGTTAAGAGCGCCAACTGCTCTTGCAGAGGACCCGGGTTCGATCCCCAGCACCCACTTGGCGGCCGAGAACCATCTGAAACTCCACTTCCAGGAGAACTCCCAGTTCCAGGGGAATCCGACACCCTCTTCTGACCTCCGTGGCATTGCAGGACACAGGTACACAGACCTGCATGCAGACAGTACATTCATACACATAGAGAAAAATAAATTAAAAAAATTAAAAAATAAATAAATAAAGCAAGAGGTTTATTCCTCCAGTGCACTAGGGTTCACCTGTACAGTGGGGAGGCCAATCCTGGCCTCTATTGGCCTGGCTTAGACATAAGTACTCTGGTCTACATTATCATACTAGCTGCTTAGGTGTTGTGGATCAAGTTGGGTATAATGTGTCCTTAAGGTCATGAGCTGAATTGCCCCCAATCTTTCTCTCATAAAGGCGACTAACCTATTCAGTATGCATAGTCCCAGGGTTAGTAACAGAGCAACCAGAAGGACAAGGTCACCGGCAGGTCCAGGAAGTCTTCAGCTCTCAGCTGAGAAAAAAACTGGCTCCTTTCGGTTTTTTTTTTTTTTTTTTTTTTTTTTTTCATTTGCCAGTTCCTATCTACTCGAGGTCAAAATCCATTTGCATGAGGACAAAGTCAGGTCTTTCTAGACCAGGCTTTCCTTTTTGAAGACTTTTCCTCTTTACAGACTGGTCACTGGCTAGAGTCCCATTAGTGGGCCTCCAAGACCTCCCTGCCTAGGAGGATTGGTGACTCACAATTGCAGGACATTTCAAGAGATGCCCCCAGACGTAGTTCCTGGGATTGGTTGACCTCAGAGGGCAAGGAGCAAAGATGTCCCTTAGGTCCCTCAGCCAAATTGGTATGGGCATTTAAGTATGGTAGTTATCCACCCAGAAAGGCTAAGTTACACCAGGCTAACACCTTTAATTACTGTATAATGTTCGAGGTAAGGCTTGGACAAAAGTTCAAGCAGCCTTGTATAATACTGACTGGAGGAGGAACCATAAATACGTTAAGCAGGCATAACCCAAAAGATCGAATTAAACAATTTTGGGCTTATTTTAAATGTAAAACTGTTCACTACAGTTACTACAAATGGAAACAGTCTTTCTCTTTTTCAGACCTTTTATCCTGATTTATAGTTTTCCCAGAAAGACAGGAGTTGTAACACATACCAGAAGACAGGAAATAAACTGATAAGTATTACCAAGCCCATCCAGACTGTCTTTTTCTGGACTGCATGCAGTTGGTTCAGGAAGATAGAATCTAGCCTTTTGAGCCAAATTATCTGGTTAGATCAAAGGAGACATCAAAAGCAACTCTCAAAAGAAACATAAAGTACATTTTTCAGTAGCCGTAGGTAACCCACCATTTTCCTGTGCCCATTTAATCCAAACCTGTAACAGGGAGTCAGGTTCAAGCTAGGAGAGGACTGAAAATTAGCAACTCTGTATATTCACAATCCTATTCAGGCCACTAGTAACCCAGCTTGTGTATTTATACCAATTTAACTTAATACAAGTATTTATCGCTTTTACTAAAACTTGAGGTGCCATGTGATATGCACCTAAAGGTTGGACAAAAACTGAACACTCTTAAACAAACATTGACTAGATATACATTTTGATTTTTAAACTAGTTGACTGAACCTTACAAATTTAAGCTTATTTATATAGTGTCCTTTTTACCTGTCACAACAAACCTCCTCAGACTTTTATCAGTTGCATAGATTTTCATCATCTTTATCTAAAAATACCTTTTTAACATTTTCCACTTTTTATGTCCATTTTTAATACCATGAGGCATAACATTCATCAACAGATTAACCCTTAATTGTGCAGATTTACTAAATAATTAACATTTATTTCCTGTGTAAGGAGATGGGACAGTTATCTCAAATACAATAGTTTGAAAAATCACAGAAATGCTCAATAAAAATTGAGCTCTTAGTTTCAAACATCTCAGGACTAAACACCCTCTATATCCACTCGGGCAACCATGCCACTTGCTTTATGGCAGGAATGCAAATGGTCAATGACAAACAGCTTCACACAGCAACTTTTTTTTTTTTAAAGACTTTTTTTTTTTAATTTTATTTATTTCTGTATGGGTATGAATGTACTGTCTGCATGCAGGTCTGTGCACCCGTGTCATGCAATGCCACGGAGGTCAGAAGAGGGTGTCGGAATCCCCTGGAACTGGAGTTATCCTGGAATTGGAGTTTCAGATGGTTCTCAGCTGCCACGTGGGTGCTGGGATCGAACTGGGTCCTCTGTAAGAGTGGTCAGTGCTCTTAACTGCTAGGCCATCTCTCCAGCCCCCCACACAGCAACTTTTTAAACTTTCCTTCTGGGCCAAAGACTATGTCTATGAGGATTCGAGTAGCCCTGTCAGGCTTCCAACAGCAGATTGCGAAGGGGCTAAAGTCGGCCCTTCCTTCCCAGACAGAATGCCAGACACATAAAATCTGTCATGTTAGCCAGGCGTGGTGGCGCATGCCTTTAATCCTAGCACTTGGGAGGCAGAGGCAGGTGGATCTTTGTGAGTTCAAGGCCAGCCTGGTCTACAGAGTGAGTTCCAGGACAGCTGGGGCTACAGGGAGACCCTGTCTCGAAAAGACAAAAAAAAAAAAAAAAATCTGTCATGTTACATTTTACATTTTGGAATATGGAAGAATATTTTAAATACTTTCAAGGCATTTATTTATTAAAATGTTCTCTGTCAAGATTTCACATTAGCTTAAAATTCAATTCAGTTTTTATATGTCACTGAAGTTGCCACCTCAATGCCACAAAAAAATACCTTTTCCATCAGTCAGTGTGACCAGCATCCACATGGAGAGCCCCATGGTCAGCCTCTGTAACCAACTAGATGTTAATATGTTAGGCTCATTCCGCCACACTCACGTAAGAAAGATGTGGGGGTGGGGGCCACGAACAGTTGTAGATATAAGTTTAATTGAAGGTTAGTTACAAGCAAGCAGAAAAGAAGCCACAATAACCAAGAACCAAGACAGAATAGATAAAGCAGACGACATTTCAGGCTGAGCACACTCCCATGGGACTGGAGGGCAGCAGCCTCGAGACCCAATTTCCCTTAGCTTTTATTCCCAGTTAGGGGTTTCCATTATAATCATGGTGTCTCCTCCTCTGATTGATAGGATCTTGGTTACAGATCGATCAGTTTTTTATTATATGTATTCACCTGCTCTGGACTCTTTGTTCTATTGTTTTACCTGGTCTGGACCTTTCATTCTCATAAAGCATTTAACCATATGCTTTTTGGCAGAAGTTAAATCACTCTACTAATAAAGGATTGATTTATCTATGCCATGCCTTTGTTTGTCCTTTTTTAAAAAACTCTGGGGTGAACTCTAGGCCAAGATGGAGCTGACCAAGCTAAAATGGAGTCAGCTTGGTCCTCACAAATACTGATCTGCTATGAGGTAACAACTCCCAACTCAAAGTCAATGGAAAAGGAGTGAAATGTCTGCAGAGTGCATTATTAAGAAGAGGGAATGTTTAACCGCTTTAGCTCACATGATAGTTTACTTGATATCAAGTAAGTCATTAGCATTAGATGAAAGCCTATTCATTTAAACAGCTCCATGAAACAAATATTTTTAACTAGTTTCAAACCCAAAACTTTAGCACCTTGATGAAAACTCTAAATTAGAGATGAAAACCTAAATCAAAGTAAAATATGACTCTTAAGTTTATAACAGGACTCAGAAATTCTACAGTAATGATCTCTTCACCTAAAGACCTTGGCTGTGCTAAGATTAAAGGTGTGGTCAACCACACCAGGCTGGGGAACTTCCAGACAGACCAGCAGGACACCAGTTCAAACCCAGGGAGGTACGTTTGCCTCCTAGAAGAAGGAAGGGGGTGGGGGAAACATAGGAAACACAATAAAGCCCATTAGCTACTGTGGTGGTTTGAATGAGTGTCCCCCATAGGCTTTGGGTGTTCAGACATTTGTCTCCAGTTGGTGGCACTGTTTTTGGAGGTCTTAGAAGGTGTGGCCGTGCTAGAGGAAGTATGTCACTGGGGGCAGGCTTAGTGAGTTTAACAAGCCTCGTGGTCTCTAGTCGCCCTCTCTCTGCTTCCTGTGCTCTTTGCAAGATGTGACCCTCAGCTTGCTGCTCCAGATCCAGCCGCCATGCCTCCTGCCACAATGTACTCTGTTTCCCTGGAACCATCAACCATAAGCTCAAATAAACTCTTCCTTTTATAAAGTTCCTTTGGCCGTGGTGTTTTATCACAGCAACAGAAAAGTGACTAATACAGTTATTTGGTACCAGAGAGTGGGCTGTTGGCTGTGAAGAACCTGACCATGTGGATGTTTGGAGAAATGTGGAAGACTTTGGAACTTTGGGCTAGAAAGGCTGTTGACTACTGTAAGCAGAGCTTAAGGGGCCATTCTAGTAGAAGCCTGGAAGAAAGCATTGCTGCAAAAAATGTAGTTCCAGAGGAAAATAAAGACTTAGGCAGCAACTGGGATATTTTGATAAAGAGTCTGGCAGCAGTTTGCCCACAGCCCAAATGCTTGCCTGATGCTAAGTTGAAAAGCAATGGACTAATGTCTTTGGCAGAGGATATTTCAAGACAGCCTAATGTAGAAATGGTGGCGTGGCTTTTAATGGTGAATATTATACAGATCTACAGTGAAAAAGAGCAAATGGGGCAGAAGGAAATGCAGAATGTACAGTTTGGATCTGAAAAGTACACTAGGAAGATTAAAGGTGTGGCCAAGGCATGTGAAGGAGAGGCTCCCTTTCATAAGGAGACTAAAGTGATTAAGGAGAGGCCTAGATATTTACAAGTAAACAATGGGAAAGGTGAGATTAAAGTGATTAAGGAGAGGCCTCGAGATTTACAAGTAAACAACAGAATCAATACCTTCAGGGCAAGACCACACCCAGCTAATCCTCCAACAAGTCCAGGGCAGAGAAAAGTTGCAAATGTGGTTGAAATAGGCCAGGGTCCATCCCAAAATCGCAGCCAAACTCGGCAGTTTCATTCACGTGGTGCTGGCTTTAGAGGTATGAAGTTTGCAAGAGTGAAGGGGTCATCAGTTCTTCCTCCATGGTTTCAGAGAGCTGCCAAGGTCAGGCAGAGCGCAGCAGGGGTGTCCCTGCATAAAATAGGTCCTGACAGGCCATTGTGTGAAGCTGTGAATGTGAAGCCTGGTTGGCAGCGGAGACCCCAAGAAGACATTCAAGATTCCAGACCTGTGAGATATTTGCCAAGGAGAGCTGCATACAGGGAGTGGTACCAGCCTAAGAAAGAGATGTATGTTGCAAGCAAAGCTGGAAGAGCTGAGCCATCTAAGCCCTTTGGAAGTCAAGTCCCAGAAGTTGCACGTGGAGCTACTGGACTTGGTTTTTGCCCTGCTGGTTTTCGGTCTTGTTTTGGTCCAGTATTTCCTCACTATGCCTCTATTCCTCCCTTTTGGAATGGGAATGTGTATTCAGTTCCACTGTACATTGGGAGTTTGTAATTTGCCTTTTGATTTTACAGGAGCTTATATTTAGGAGATTGGCCTGAGTCTCTGAAGGGACTTTGGACTGTAGACTTTTGAATGGCATAGAAACTGGTAAAGACTATGGGGACTTTTAAGGTTGGACTAAATGCATTTTGCATTTTATATGGTCAGGATCCTATGGGGGCCAGGGAGTGGAATATGGTGGTTTGAATGAGTGTCCCCCATAGGCTTTGGGTGTTCAGACATTTGTCTCCAGTTGGTGGCACTGTTTTTGGAGGTCTTAGAAGGTGTGGCCGTGCTAGAGGAAGTATGTCACTGGGGGCAGGCTTAGTGAGTTTAACAAGCCTCGTGGTCTCCAGTCGCCCTCTCTCTGCTTCCTGTGCTCTTTGCAAGATGTGACCCTCAGCTTGCTGCTCCAACTCCAGCCACCATGCCTCCCGCCACAATGGACTCTAATTCCCTGGAACCATCAATCATAAGCTCAAATAAACTCTTCCTTTTATAAAGTTCCTTTGGTCATGGTGTTTTATCACAGCAACAGAAAAGTGACTAATACAGCTACCCTAGGAGGGATAGCCCAAGCCATTCTGGTATCAGTTCTCCACCCAAACCAGATCAAGATATCCACATGCCTTTGTCTCTGGAGTGCTGGAAGAGAGTAAGGAAAGATTTTTTTTAAGTACCAAAGTTATAGCACTAAAATATTTATATTTCTGATTAGGCATATCAGAATAAGATTTTACTAAGTATGAGGGCTTAAGGCACTTACACCCTCCAAATAGGTTCTTTTCCATAAGCTGAACTGAGCTTCATAGTTTAAAAAGACTCAAACACACACATTCAAAATATCAGGAGCCTGGGGCAAGAGGCTGCTCTAAGATCTTAAAGTAATCACAATAATTTTTTTACTTTTTAATTTTTTTTTGTCTTTTTTTGAGACAGGATCTCCCTGTAGCTCTGGCTGTCCTGAAGATCAGGCTGGCTTTGAACTCAAAAAGATGTGCCTGCCTCTGTCTCCCGAGTGCTAAGATTAAAGGCCTGTGTCACCACGCTTGGCTAGGAGACTAAAAACATGAAATACAGTTTTCATGAATTTGATTCACCCAAGTTCTTTGAGACCAACCCTTCCTCAACACAAACACACACTCTGCCAGCCAGATCAGCAAGGAGGGCACAGACCCAGAGAAGTCCCTTTTCCTCCCATGAGGAGGAAAGGAGGTAGGGAAACAGGCTCAAAAATTCTTGAAGAAACATAACAGAGCCCCAAAAAGCTGCTCCAGACTGCTCTCCCTTGCTCCTCGGAGGCAAGAGCCTATAATGCACCCCTGGAAGCCATGCAGCATCCCACTGATCCAGGTGCCAGACCCCAAAATTGGTCTCTAGCAAAGATGGAAAGGTTGCCACATGTGCACTCCAGAGTGCTCAGAAATTCCCCAAGCTCTAAAGACCTCCTCTCAAGGCAGACCAGGATTCCTGACTAACTGCTGATGCAAATTTTACTAGCCTGTAAGAGGCAGATTATCTCTGGTCCTTTGAGATAGCAACTGGGTAGATTTTTGTAAAAACATGTTTTAACCAAGGTGCTGCTCATGAAGTGGCCTGCTTCTCACAGCTACTGACAGGCACCCTACTGGGTCATTAGAGACAAGGGAAGTCACCTTCCCAGATGAGCCTGCAAGAGTCCTGACCCAGAGTCTAGTGTGGGGCTCTAAGTGGGTGTGAACATTAAAGTGACCCACCTCAGAGCAGTGGTCACCAGAGCAGTCAGGGTTCAAATGTGCCTTGAGTCTGAAGCAAGTGCAGGTGGTGAGAGGTGAGAAATGGCCCTCCTATGACCAACCTCCAGCCCAGTCTGATGCATAACAAAAATCTCTAACCCACCTTTTTCCTCATCAGAGACTCAGAATAGGCTTCTCCCTTCTATTAGTAAAAACAGCACAATTCCAGACCCTTGTTCAGCCTTTCCATACTGTCTCTGCCTAGAAAACATCAACACCTCCTCCCAATGCAGAGACAGTAAGCCCCAGCCACCTCAAACATGCACATTCATCTTGCCCACATCCCTCTTACTGGCTCCAATATGCTTGATGAATCCTTTTACTCAAAAACAACTCTCACTTACACCTAAGGCCCAGCCCACTGACCAGATGGGATTGGGAGTAAGGTAGGAGGGACCTTAAGCACCTGCCCAATGCCAAGAACTATTTCAATGGGGACAGCTACCAGGTATTATTTATTTTCTCTAACCCCATGTTGTTTACTTCAGGTGGAAAATTATCAATAATCACATACACATGTGTAATTTCCATGCATGTAGAAATTACCAACACTCACACACATGCTTTCTCTTTTTCTTTTCAAGACAGGGCCTCCTTCAGAAAATCCTACTGGTGGGTGCCCCCACCACTGGCTCCAAGGGGCAACAAAACTGCCCCACCCAAAACAAAACTAGTCCAAGGATCCATTTCCAGCCCTGAATCTGGACCACAGAGGTCTCAAAAAGATAATTCCAAAGCAAGCAAGTTACCTTTTTGAAAGTAAACACAAACCAAAATGGGGTCTTTAAACAGTCAACTCTAAGGCTGATTCCTATAAACAATTACCACCTGTTGTGAAGCATTGGAGGGACTAAGAGACAATAAATTTAGAGATGTCTACAGTATACAAATTTTAGGCCTTTAACTGCATTTTTAAATATCAATTTTTAAACTTTGCATGTGTGTATCTTGTCTGGCATGCCAAAATGAAATCATTCTGTGCACATAAAGGATTGAAACTTGAAGTGGCTACCTTGTTTGACAGAACCAACATGAGACAAATACAATAACTGAATTACAAACACACACACACACACACACACACGCATGCACACACACACACACGCGTGCACACACACACACACATGCACACAAACTTAGGCACATAACAAGCTACATGAATCTTAGGCATACAGTTACCATAAACACAAGACATAGATACCTCGTTTAAATCAGGGTAGATTTAGAATTTCCCATCCTGAGATCCAGAGAATGAGAATGAAAGCAATCTCAGAGAACCAAGGTGAAAGCAGCAGACAGAATAAGGGCCCAACAACAAAGACTATGCAGACATGAAGAGAAGAAACGCTGCACACACTGCACGGAGCCAACCCCCTGTCAGCCCGGGAGCCAGAAATCTGGACCCCTCTGCCGGCCAACCCACCTGATATGTGGGTGACCTAATGAAAGCTTTGGAATTTTCCTTTGCAGATTTCTAGGCCTTCCCCCCAGGCCAAATCTCTCACATCCTTCCAATGGTGGATTAACAAATCAAGGGAGTAGAGGCTTTCTGTCCCATGTCCAAAAAGATCATCAGTCCAAGTCCACAGAAACTTACACAATTAACACAGATAGCAACCATCCCTGCCACGAACGAAAGATACAACGCAAAGATCAAACTAACACAAACAATTAACACAGATATCAACCATCCCTGCCATGAACGGAAGATACAACACAAAGATTTACTAGGTAGGCACCTATTCACTCTGGTACCAGGCACTGACTGGTCCCTCCCGGACACAGTCCCCAGACACTGACCGGTCCCTCCCGGACTCAGTCTCCAGGCGGCTTGGCCGAGAAAATCTCAACTCAAGGCCAGACCACAGGAGAGTCATCTTGACCCTCCTGCTCAGAACTGGAGCGTCCTCCATATTCCTCACAGATGGAGGCAAAATCTTCCAGATCGCTCGTGCGCAAACCTAAAGTCAAAACAGAGACAAGACAAGACAGACACAACCATGGTACCTGGGCCCAATCTTATTCCTCCGAAGTCCATCTAGGCATCCCCACAGGGGGTCTCAATTCCCGGCCAACGCACCAGATGTAAGACCCAAATGGAGCCTTACCCTTGAGAGACCCCCAATTGAGAGATGCGGAGACAAGACTCACTGCAAAAGCAAGAGGTTTATTCCTCCAGTGCACTAGGGTTCGCCTGTACAATGGGGAGAGACGAACCCCGAGCAATCTCTGCATACAGGTTTTATACACTTAGAGCAGGGCAGGAATCGAACTCCAGTCTCCTGCGTGACAGGTGGGGATACACAGCATGCTTGGGTCTGCAGGTGGCTTGGGGCCAGGGCCCTCGGGGTGGTTCTTTCTAGAATTATCCTGTTACCTGCTGACCTAGGGAGGGGTTGCTATTTGCTAACCTAGGGAGGGAAAAGGCTCCGACCCCATAAGTTGCCTCTCGGGCCTTTTATTCAGGGTCTAGGGGAATCTTGGTGGGGTTTGGGTAACTTCTAGCCTTATTGGATAATAGCAGAGTTACAGCTCATGGTTAGGTCAGCCCACCTGCCCCCACATACCAAAGATTATCTTTAGACACAGTCTTGAGACAGGAACAGAACCAGGTTTAGGGGAATTTTTCTTTATCGGTTCAAACCAGACCTGTTTCCCAAGCCTGGGATGTATCTGGTGGACTTCAGCCTGGGGGAAAGTGAATACCACCAGGCCTGTTTCTCAATGCCCCAGATGCCTGGGGGAAAGTGAATGCTTAACCTTTGTCCAGAGTAGAAGTCTGGAATCAGTCTTATCTTTTCAAATTCAGAGGTAGATATACCTATGTGGTGTGAGCCACATAAAGCTTCATCACATTTGAAGCTTTGAGCAAATTGTTCTGTAGATGACAAAGAAGGATCAGAGAGCTCTCAAATGCAAAGTCTTTGGATCCAGTTGGTAGTTAGATGAAAAGTGGGAATGTGGCTCACCTGGCTATTAAAGTGTCCAGAAATGAGATGACATTTATCAGCAGTAGCAAGCTAAAAGAAATATAGACAAATATTTAGTAGGCAGAGTTAGAAAAACCTGGGTGATTGAATAGAAAGTAGAAAAGAATGAAGGGCACTAAATTGGTGCTGGAATTTTGGCTTGAGAAACTAGGTGGGTGACTGTGTCAGGCACTGGGGTGGTACACACTGAAGACAACAATTTCTGTAAGTTTGGGGTTTATTGGCTACTCCATGAGTATTTGAGATCAGGACCAGAGAGAGATTTCTTAGTGGTTGATTGTAGCTAACTGGAATCTTTAAGATCTGTGTTGGTCTGTTTGATACTATGACAAAATGCTTTAGCCTGGATAATTTGTAAATGGAAATTTATTATAGTTATGGGAAGATCAGGCTGTCAGATCTGGTCTCTAAAGAGGACATCACTTCATGTTCCTTTACTGCTGTGTTCTCATAAGTCTATGGGCAAAGAAGCTTCGCCAAGCTCTATTCTTTTGGGGGGGGTATCTTTTTGAGACAGGGTCTCCCAGTAGCCTCAGTTGTCCTGAAACTTGCTATGTAGACCAGGCTGGCCTTGAACTCACAGAGATCTGCCTGCCTCTCTGCCTGGGATTAAAGATGTGAGCCTCCACACTCATCCCCCTAAACTTTTATAAGTTTGATAATATCACCGATATGACTTAAATACTTCAATGAGAGGTTAGACTTCTTAATTACATTGGTTATTGCAACAACATGAATTTCATATTTCATGCTCCTTTGAAATTCATATGATCTGTGGAATTTAACAGATCACAGGAGGAGCTTATAAAATAAAAGCTGGTTAACACCAACACTGAAAGACAGAAAGGAGCAGAAATCCATAAGAACATGAAGAAACAGGAATAGGAAGAAACTGGGAGGATTATTTAGTGAAACTAAAGAAGTATAGAGAGCCCAAAGAGGAAGAGTAACCAGGGAAGAGAAGTCCACTGAGCTGAAAGTCAGATGCATACACAAGAGGTCATGAACATCTTTTCCTGAGGTTGATTGGCTGGCAGACTAAATTTCAATGGCTTGAAAAGGCAAGGAAATAGAAAGACAGTAAATATGAGCTAACTCCAGAAAGGTTCTCATGTGGCTAAAGAAACAAACGAAAAGGCCCAGAAGACAAATGACTGCACTTAGAGTCTTGGTGTGTGACATTTTAACAAAGTACTGTGTCAGTTATTTTTCTCCTAGCTGAGATAAAATACCAGACAAAAGCAAGGTAGGGGGCTGGAGAGATAGCCTAGCGGTTAAGAGCACTGACTGCTCTTGCAGAGGACCCAGGTTCAATCCCCAGCACCCACATGGCGGCTAAGAACCATCTGTAACTCCAATTCCAGGAGAACTCCAGTTCCAGGGGAATCCGACACCCTCTTCTGACCTCTGCGGCATTGCACGACATTGGTACACAAACCTACATGCAGACAGTACATTCATACACATACAAAAATAAATAAAATAATAAAAAAAGCAAGGTAGGAACAAAGGGTTTCTTTTGGCTCACAGTTGGAAGTCAGGACAGTGGGGGAAGGCTTGGTGACAGGAGCTCATAGTATCCACAGCAGGAAGCAGGGAGGGACCCCAGCCCATGGACCGGTGGCACCATGCTTAGGGTGGGTCTAGGTTCCATTTTCAGCACGCACATGGCAGCTAACAACCATAACTTTAGGTCCTGGAGATCTGATGCCCTCTTATGGCCTCTTTTTATTTATTTATTTTTTTGTATTTTTGAGACAGGGTCTCCCTTTAGTCCCAGCTAGCCTGGAGCTGGCTCTATAGACCAGGCTGGCCTTGAACTCGCAGAGATCCTCCTACCTCTGCCTCCTGAGTGCTAGGATTAAAGGCGTGCGCCACCACACCCGGCTTCTTATGGCCTCTTATGGCATAGCATGGACATAAATGTGCATGCAGGCAAAATAGACACACAAAATCAATTTAAAAACCACATAATGGGCCAGACATGTACAGGGCTGGGGAAATAGCTCAGCCAATAAAGGTTTCGGACCTGAGCTCAGTGCTGGTGAGGTGAAAGGACATCCAAGACTGTTCCTTGTTCTACATGTGCAGAAGCATATGCGCGCCACAAGCGCACGCACGTACACACACACACACACACACACAAACACACAAAACTGTGCAGACAGTAATACAGCATTTCTGTGTATGTGTATGTGTATCCTTTCTCACAGTCTAAATATACATAGCTGCCTGTGTGTGCTCAGAATGTTCCTGCAAGAGTGCATAAACCTCTACCTCTGGGGAGGATGTGCCAGAGTCTGGGATCAAAGGTGGTCTTTTTGTTGTTGTTGATGTTCAGGATCATTCATGCATGATCTCTTTGAATAGTTGGGCTTTTTGCTTTTATTTAATTTAATTAACTTTTTTGACCAGGAGTATGTATTACTGTTTTTTTTTAATTAATTAATTAATTTATTTTTAAGGGATTCTACAATACAATGACACAGTTGTTTGCAGATAGCATTGATGTCACTCATTATGTCATACAATCAGGTAATTGGTGCATTTTGCAAGTATCTATGTCCAAATTTTGAACAACCCAAGGTTCCCATAGACCAGTTGGAGAAGCTTGTATGTACAGACATGTTGATCAATCAGGAGTCCAGACTATATTCCTGTAGTCTCATGATTCACCCCTATCTCTCCACAGCCCTTACAATCTACCACGCCTCCTCTTCCGCAGTTTGTTCCCTGGGCTTTGGGAAAGGGGCACAAGTGGGTGAGAAGAAAACAGTCTAATTTCTTTGGAGTTGTCATTTTGGACTCCAGTCTGTTCAGGTTGTTTCCCTTCATGGATTGACAGCTTTCCCAGTGATACCCTTTTTAGTCATACTAACAAAGCACAAGCTATTGGATGTACAGGCATTTAAGCAGTACCACTTATTATGTCAAGCTAAGCTGTGAGCATAGACACAGATGCTTGGATGGTATGCTAATCCGCAAACTGTGGTTTCTCTATAAAGGGTGACAAGTTCTTATTGTGGCTTATAACATCTCCTAACCACTAGAGGACATAAGCTTGTGGCATCCGCTGTGAGTTATTCCTCCAAGGAGAGAGCTAATAGCCAAATAGTTTTGGGATATATATAGACACTTGGCTGCCACTGTTGCACAGTATCTCCAGGCTGTTGAGGTGTAGCTGATATTGACGGAGGAGTCTTGCTTGTCTCAGGGAGACCAATATTTTGCTGTATTGCTTTAGTGGCCTTTGGTAACGCTCTCTAGCATTTCAGAGGCCAGTTGTACGCTAGCAAGTGACGTCTCATAACATTTTTCATGCTCACACCAGGTCTTCGACAACAGGGACTTACTGCCTTTCTCCTTGCATATATCCCACTTATAGGCAAAAGGCCTTTATAATTTGGGGGGGGGGGGTTTTGAATCCCCTAGCCAACATCTCCTAGGCAGAATAATTCATTGCTGATGTCAGAGCTTTCCTGTAGTAATATATTTTGCTTAATTACACAGCTTATAAACACTTTACTATTGAATTTGGCTCTAGATAGAGAATTATCCTTTCACAGTTCCTATGCCTATCAGTCAATTAAAAAAGGGTAGTTATACCTGTTTTATAGGAAATTACCACTGTAACAATTGGCTCTAATTTACAGTTAGGGAGTGGTTTCATTACCATCATGTTTTTCTTTTTCCTATAAAGGGGAGAGGTAGGAAGGTTTCTCAGTATCTGGAAGGTAAACTTCATTAGGGCCCATTATAAACAGTTAACCCCAATATTATTCAGAGAGATGCTCAGTGTCTGTGACTCAGGCAGTCTGAGGTTCCTCTTTCTTTAATGTTCAGATGGGTCAACCTCTCTGCTGGCATTTCCCAGTCCATCCTGCATAGCCATAAGTTGTATGTTTTCAGGCATTTAGATTGGTGATTTTTACCTGTGGGAACATAAAATTCTCCTCCCATTGTTAGTTTCAAGATCAGAAAAATTGAAAATTTATCAATAGGATTGGAACACAGAGTTTTCCATTTGTATCCCAGAAAGGATAGTACCCCACCTCCCACCTCCCTCTTTTTTTTTTTTGTTTTTATGTTTTGACCTATAGATGCCTAAGTTGTATTACACATACCCATAAACAGGAGCCAAGGCATAAGCTTTCATTAAATTTACCCAAACTGTTTCTCATTGACTGTATGCTACTTATTTGGGAAGGAAATTTAAGCTTAGTTCCTTTAAATTGCCGTGTCTAGAGCCGTGTTGGATGGCTCCAAGTGTTCCTAACAGGTTCGGACCCAGAGTCCAAACACCTGTATTACTGTTTTAAGGGAATAAATGTTTACAGAATTGGAGCTTTTCCCCTGCCGCTGCCGAGTTGCTCGGAGGCGGACGCTAGGGTGCCCTCAAGATTTGGCTTCACCTGTAATCCACTGCCATGGCCAAGGAAGGCAATTTAGGTGTAATGGAGGTAAACACTGCTTTACAAGAAGTGCTGAAGACCGCCCTCATCCACGATGGCCGAGCACGTGGAATCCACGAAGCCCCTCTTTGTGTGATGAGCCAATGTATGTCAAATCGGTGGAAGCCCTATGTGCTGAGCATCAGATCAACCTGACTAAGGTTTAGGACAACAAGAAGGTAGGGGAATGGGCAGGCCTCTGGAAAACTCATGGAGAGGGGAAGCCCTGGAAAGTAGTTGGCTGCAGTTGTGTAGTTGTTAAGGATTATGGCAAGGAATCTCAGGCCAAGGATGTCATCGAAGAATACTTCAAATGCAAGAAATGAAGAAATAAGGTTTTGCTTATTTTCCTTAAAAAAAAAAAAGAATTAGTAGAAAACCGGGTGTGGTGGTACACACCTTTAAACCTAGTGCTTGGGAGGCAGAGGCAGGCGGATCAATCTAAAAACCACATAATGAAAGCCAGCAAACAGGCCAAACAAGCAAAGGGCGAATACTCTTCCTCTGCTGTTCCCCTTTTATCTGGACTGCTACAAGATAGTGCCGCCCACATTTGAGGTGGATCTTCCCACATCAATTAAAGGACAATTCTTTTTTTTTAAATTTTATTTATTTCCGTATGTGTATGAATGTATTGTCTGCATGCAAGTCTGTGCACCCGTGACGTGCAACGCCGCGGAGGTCAGAAGAGAGTGTCGGACTCCCCTGGAACTGGAGTTCTCCTGGAATTGGAGTTTCAGACGGCTCTCGGCCGCCATGTGGGTGCTGGGGATCGAACCCGGGTCCTCTGCAAGAGCGGTTGGTGCTCTTAACCACTAGGCCATCTCTCCAGCCCTAAAGGACAATTCTTCAATGGAGGCTTGACACTCAAGTGATTCTAACCTGTGGCAAGTTGCCATTAAAACCAACTATGGCCAGGCGTGGTGGTGCACGCCTTTAATCCTAGCACTCAGGAGGCAGAGGCAGGCCAATCTTTGTGAGTTCAAGGCCAGCCTGGTCTACAGAGTGAGTTCCAGGATAGCTGGGGCTACAGGGAGACCCTGTCTTGAAAAGACAAAAAACAAAACAGAACAAAATAAAACAAAAAACAACTGTCACAGCTACTGATCCAGAAGACATTGTAAATCAAATAACCTTTACTTTGCTTAATTTTTGGGGGGAAGGTAGGGTTTGGGATAAGGTCGCCCTGAAGCCCCAGCTGGCCTGAAACTTGCTATGTAGACAAGATACCCTTTGTTTCATGGAGATGCTACTGCCCCTGCCTCCCAAGTGCTGGGACTAAAGGCATGCATCTCCATGCCTGGAATGCTTGTTTGTTTGTTTGTTTGTTTTTCTTTTTTTCTTTTTTTTTTTTTTTTGAGGCAGAATTTCACGTTGCCCAGATTGGCTTTTTTTTTTTTTTCATTCTTTTTGAGATAGGGTCTCCCTGTAGCTCTGGCTGTCCTGGAACTCACTCTGTAGACCAGGCTGGCCTTGAACTCACGGAGATCCACCTGCCTCTGCCTCCCAAGTGCTAGGATTAAAGGCGTGCGCCACCACGTCTGGCTCCCAGATTGGCTTTTGAACTCACTGTGCAGCCAAAGGTGGTCTTGGACTCTCCTGCCTCTACCCCCCCAGGGCTATTAGGTACTGGTATTGCAGATATGTCCTACCACCCCCAGCTCATACAAGCTTCAGCTAAAAGAAATGTAAAGATGTCTCATAACTCCCTTTTCTTTACTCCTGGGAACATAAACCATTTTTGAGACTGGTCTCACAATCTCAGT
The DNA here is from genome assembly GCA_009823505.1 of Rhizomys pruinosus. Classification (NCBI taxonomy): domain Eukaryota; kingdom Metazoa; phylum Chordata; class Mammalia; order Rodentia; family Spalacidae; genus Rhizomys; species Rhizomys pruinosus. The sequence continues at coordinate 2,680,297 of VZQC01015735.1, forward strand.
TTATAGATACACAGGTAGATGCCTCTCACAGAATGGGCCACTTTTTTTTTTAATTAATTAATTAATTAATTTATTTATTTATTTATTTATTTATTTATTTTTATGTGTATGAATGTATTGTCTGCATGCAGGTCTGCGCACCCGTGTCGTGCGATGCCGCGGAGGTCAGAAGACGGTCTCGGATTCCCCTGGAACTGGAGTTCTCCTGGAACCGGAGTCACAGACGGTTCTCAGCCGCCATGTGGGTGCTGGGGATCGAACCCAGGTCCTCTGCAAGAGCGGTCGTCGCTCTTAACCGCTAGGCCATCCCTCCAGCCCCAGAATGGGCCACTTTTTAGGAGCACTATCTTGGGTAGTATCTCTTCTGTTGTTACTGAAAGCCCAGCTACGTAAGATAAACCCAGATAGCAGTGTCTTGCAATGGGAATATTTATCTTCGTGTATTCTTTGAAGTAACCACCACTGGGACAGAACGACACTGCATAGACTTTGCCAGGGATCCAAGCTTCCCCAGCTCACCTGAGCAATTCCAGGGGTATTTTTTTCCACTGTGTTACCAGTCAGCTGGCGGGGTCCTTTTGCTCACTCCAAAAGGTGTGGCCAAGCAAGACCTCAAGCTCAGGTCTTTGGTATCTTGTGTATCCTTAGGCGCTTGACATCAAGCTAGAGCAGCCAGTGCTGTAGCTTCCTGCAGGACCCAGGTAGCAGGACCCTTAGGTCTGTGTATATTAGAGCTGTGTAGACCTAGGGAGTCTTGATCCCTCACCTCTTGGCAGCAGCCACTATTACAGATCCTGGCCAGGGTGTCCCAGACTTTTGGCCCTAAAGATTGGACATCACTAAAACTCTCCTAGCTGGCAGGATTTGGAGTTTCCTTCCCTTGAGTTATAGCCTTCTGTCCTTTTGCTCTTCCTCAGCTGGCCACTTTAGCACTTTGTTATGAGGCCTGGTGTCTGTTCAGTTGTTGCTGCTGCTGTTCTCTGCTGTAAGCCATCACTGCCTCTGTACTGAACTGTCAGCCATCCCTGTCTCTCCACTGCCCAGCTGTCCCTGTCTCTCCACTGTTTGCTGTCACTGTCTCTCCACTGTCTGCCATCACTATCTCTCCACTGTCTGCCATCACTGTCTCTCCACTGTCAGCTGTCACTGTCTGTCTGCCATTGTAGTCACTATCTCTGCACCTTTTTGGCTGTTGATTTCTTCCTGCTACCTGCTTGGCCCACACTACTAAAAGCAGGCAAGAAGAGACCTCTGCAGAAAAGCCTTTACTGGGCTTGATATTGCTGGAAACCAGCCCAGGAGCATGTCTCCCAGCCAGCTCACCAAGTGAGCCTCACAGCCTGCTTCCATATCCAGCCTAGGGACTTTCACACCAATCCCAGCAAACGTTGTGTGTAAAGGTTTGCGCTGGTACCAGTCACGATGACAGCAGTCCTGCTAGGCCACCAGGGTCAGTGGTCCCTTTCTGGCCCGACAGTGGAAATGACTGCAGAGTTACCTTGAGTTCTCTGAGACTTACAATAACAAAAACTAGTGCAAACTGAAACACTCCTGTCTGAGGCTTCCCCTTTAAGAGCCAGACAAGCCCTGTGATCACAAAGTTTCATAACTGTGGTCACTAGTCTGAGGATAGTCCAGGTAGCTGCTGGCTTTGGCAGCTGCTCAGCAGATGTCAGAAGTCGTGTCCTGTTTCTTCAACATCTTTGCTTATTTACAGGAAAGTCAGTATCAGGAGGAACTTAAAGAACTTATCAATGCCGACTGTGACAGTAGCAGTACCCCAGGGAGAGCTTTGTCCCCCATCTGTCCACTTATGATCCAGAATGGCTCCTGGAGTGCCAGTCATGACTGCACTGCATGTAGACCTGAGGAAGACAGGTACAAGGGCACATGCCTCTCTTTAAGGGAACACAGGAACTATGAATCATATGTGCTGCTATGTTCAGCCACCCAACCTTAAAAAAGAGACTAGAAAATGTCAAAGTACCCACTAGAAACCAGGATCCTAGAGGTTGGAGAGGGCTCAGCAGTTAAGAGCATGATCTGCTCTTGCAGATGACCTGAGTTTTTCTCAGCATCCAGGTGGGGTAGCTCACAACTGCCTGTAACTCCAGCTCCAGATCCAAGGCCTTCTGGCCTCTGTGGGCATCTGTACCACATGTACACAGCCCCCATGATTAAAAATAAACCTCAAGCAATGACAAATGATGGTCCTGCACCAAGGACAGAGATGAACTGAGTCTGAAAGGCAGTTCGTGATCATATTATCTCTGTCAGTGTAAGACCCAAATCGAGCCTTACCCTTGAGAGACCCCTGAGTGAGAGATGCGGAGATAAGACTCGATGCAAAAGCAAGAGGTTTATTCTTCCGGAGCACCGGGGTTTTCCTGTACAACAGGGAGAGGAGAGGCAAACCCTGAGCAATCTCTGCATACAGTTTTTATACACTTAGAGCAGGGCAGGTTACAGTAACAGCAACAGGGCATCTTTCTGTTGGCTCCTGGGGTGACCTTTACAGACTTACAGCCCATGGTTAGGTCAGCCCACCTGCCCCCACACACCAAAGTTTATCTTTAGACACAGTCTTGGAACAGGAAGGGAACCAGGTCTAGGGGAATTCAGCCTGGGGGAAAGTGAATACCACCAGGCCTGTTTCTCATTGCCTGGATGCATCTGCTGGACTCCAGCCTGGGGGAAAGTGAATGCTTAACCTTTGTCCAGAGTAGAAGTCTGGAATCAACTCTTATCTCTTCATCTGTACTGGGAAACAGCAATCATGCTCCACTTGAGCTGCTTCTACAGACTAGTCACCCTGCCTTTAACAAAGCCTCAGTGACAGACTAGTCACCACTGCCTGTAACAAAGCCTCAGTGATGGCTTCAGATCCCTGAGCCTTTTTTATTTTCCCATGAATATATTCCAATTTGTGCTTAAATACAAACTTGTATTTAAAAAACTGGTACAAAAGCAATTGAAAATATGTTGACCTTTTTCTTTTCATATTTTTATTAATCTGTCTTTTTTTTTTTTTTTTTTTTTTTTTTTTTGAGACAGGGTCCTGGAACTTGCTCTGTAGACCAGGATGGCCTTGAATTCACAAAGATCCACCTGCCTCTGCCTCCCAAGTGCTAGGATTAAAGGCGTGGACCACCATGCCTGGCTTTTATTAATCTATCTTTATTTTATTTATTTATTTATTTATTTATTTATTTATTTATTTATTTATTGCGTGGTTCTTATCCTCAGCATTTAACGGCTGCGCTATCCCCCCAGCCCTATTAATCTATCTTTAAAGTAGTTTCTTAGCAGCCCTGCCCCTGGTTACTAAATGTGGAGTCAGTTGACCCTCTGGGTCTTTCTTTTTTTTTTTTTTTTTTGGTCTTTTTGAGACAGGGTCTCCCTGTAGCCCCAGCTGTCCTGGAACTCCACCTGCCTGTGCTGGGATTAAAGGCGTGGGCTACCATGCCCTGCTTTTTTTTTTTCCCCCCCTCTGGGTCATTTTTTTATACCTCACGTAGCCACTTACATTTCAGAGACGCTTTTTTTTCTAACCCCTTCTCCTCTCCTGAGCATAAAATGCATTGCTATTTAATTTTAGCTGGCTGGTTTTACTGTGTCTGAAGCTTGTAGAAACTTCTCAAATTCAAACTTTATTGGTCAACACATTATCTCTCTCAGCTGAAGGGCATTTGCACCTGAAGGAAAAAAAAAAAAGAATTGCTTAAAAATTTTTGATTGCATTGATTTATTTATTGTGTATATGTTTATGTTTATGTGTGGGAGGGGTGGTGGTGAGAGGGTAGCTTGAAGCATGCAGTTCCCTCCTTCCACTTGTGGGTCCCAGGGATCAAACTTGGACTGGCAGGCTAGGCAGCAAGCGCCTTGCTCTGTGAGGTGCTTTGCTCATCCTCTCCCAAAATGAATTTCTGTTTATGAAAGAACAGGGTTAGGATTTGAATTTATATTCTCAGCATCAGGTGCAATGGCTAATGCATAGTTTATTCTCTGTGTTTGATGAGTGACTATTAGTTTGAAATAAATCTCAGGGATCTGGAGAGATGGCCCAGCAATTGGGACTGCTGGCTGCTCTTATAGAGGACCGAGCATTGGATTCCCAGCACCCTTATGGTGGCTAACAACCATTTGTAACTTGAGTTCCATGGGATCTGACGCCCTCTTCTGGCCTCTGTGGGAATTGCACAACATGGGTGCACCTACACACTCATATGCATAAAACAAAAATAACAAAATATGTTTTTTAAAAAGAATTTTCACTTTTCCAGCCCCCACCTTGCACCGCTTCAGCTGCACAGAGCTAACTCTGAGCTCCGAGGCTGCACAGTGCTAGCTCTGAGCTCGCAGTCCCCAGCCACCATCATGATCATCTACTGGGACATCATCAGCCATGATGAGCTGACATCTACAAGATCCGGGAAATAGTGAACGGGCTGTGCCTGGAGGTGGAGGGCAGGATGGTCAGCAGGACAGAGGTTAACATCGATGACTCGCTCATTGGTGGAAATGCTTCCGCTGAAGGCCGGGAGGGCGAAGGGCTGAAAGTACAGTAGTCACTGGTGTTGACATAGTCATGAAGCATCACTTACAGGAAACCAGCTTCACAAAAGAGGCCTACAAGAAGTACATCAAGGATTACATGAAATGGCTCAAAGGCAAATTTGAAGAACAGAAGCCAGACAGAGTTAAGCCCTTTATGACTGGGGCTGCAGAGCAATTCAAACACATCCTTGCAAATTTCAATAACTACCAGTTTTTTATTGGTGAAAACATGAATCCAGATGGCATGGTTGCTCTCCTGGACTGCCGTGAGGATGGTGTGGCTCCATATATGATTTCCTTTAAGGTTGGTTTAGAAATGGAAAAATGTTAATAAATTGGACAATTTGGATCTATTCCTGTTACCACAGTTGGCTGCTGCTTGTCATCCATACAACACCAGGACTTGAGACAAATGGAACTGATGTCATCTTGAGCTTTTATTTTGACCGTGATTTATTTGGAGTGGAGGCATTGTTTTTTAAGAAACATGTTGTGTAGGTTGTCTAAAAATAAAGCACATTTAGCTGAGTGCGGTGGTGCACACCTTTAATCCTAGCACTTGGGAGGCAGAGGCAGGCGGATCTTTGTGAGTTCAAAGCCAGCCTGGTCTACAGAGTGAGTTCCAGGACAGTTGGGGCCACAGGGAGACCCTGTCTCGAAAAGACCAAAAAAAAAGTGCATTTAAACTCAAAAAAATTTTCAGTGTGTGTCTGTGAAGTGGGGTGGAGCATGTGCCATAGCCTACATGTCGTGAAGTTCAGAGGACAGCTTTTTGTCCTTAACACTGGTTCTGGGGAATGAATTCAGATTTGCATGACAAACACCTTTACCATCCTGAACAATCTCAATGGCACAAGATTTTATTTTTTAATTCTGGAATTACTTGTGTGAAAAAAATTATGATGTTGTAGGTGCTGTATGCAGAGAGATGAGTCACCAAGGCTTTTTCCCCCCAAGAAGTAGTTTATTTTTTTTTAATTTTTTAAATTCATTTTTGTATGTGTATGAATGTACTGTCTGCATATAGGTCTGTGCACCCATGTTGTGCAATGCCGTGGAGGTCAGAAGAGGGTCTCGGATTCCCCTGGAACTGGAGTTCTCCTGGAATTGGAGTTTCAGATGGTTCTTTGCCGCCATGTGGGTGCTGGGGATCGAACCCGGGTCCTCTGCAAGAGCGGTCAGTGCTCTTAACCGCTAGGCTATCTCTCCAGCCCTGGAAGTAGTTTATTTGAGCTAGTATCTGGTTGTGGGTTCATACCCAAAAGAGAGCCCTGACCAAAGAAACACTCAGCCATTAAAAAATTATCATTATGGCTGGGCGTGGTGGTGCACACCTTTAATCCTAGCACTCAGGAGGCAGAGGCAGGTGGATCTTTGTGAGTTCAAGGCCAACCTGGTCTACAGAGTGAATTCCAGGACAGCTGGGGCTGCAGGGAGACCCTGTCTCGAAAAGACAAAAAAATTATCATTATTATTTTATGCATATGAGTGTATTATCTGCATGTATGTAAGTGCACTCCTGTCTTGTATCAGATCCCTTGGAACTGGAGTTACAGACGGTTGTTAGCCACCATGTGGGCAATGGGAATCAAACCCAGGTCCTCTGCAAGAACAGCCAGTGCTCTTAATTGCTGAGCCAGCTGTCCAGCCCTGACCCAACCTTTTACACGCTCTGTAGTTCCTTTTATAGTAACATACATTTCCTGACTGGGTGCCCCTTACTAGGAGGTGGTGACTGGCAGAACTGTGTACAGGCAGTCAAGTACAGACCACACTGATTCCTTTTTTCTGTTTTGGGAAGGGGGCTATTCCTGACAAAATGAAATCCCCATATCTCTTTTTTTTTTCCACAAAGCCAATTTTTTATTGAAGCTCTGTGTATTTCATGCAAAATTTCAAATCAAATCTAGACCCGTACCCCCCGCATGCCCCCCACCCCACCAGAGCTCATGCATTCTGCCAAACATGTTTTTCGTCTTTTTCTCAGTCTCTCTCAAAATTCTCAATGCAGAAGTTTACTGTTTTAAGCAGAAGTTCACATTTCAATCAGATCTTTGACCTGGTCTTTTCCTTGTTGTTGTTATTATTGTTGTTCCTTCAAATATGCATCACTCCAAAATATGCACATATGCATGCCACATATATCATAGGTTTTAGCATCCTCAGCTTATGATTTTTTTTTCTTTATTAGGGTGAAAGATATCATGTTTGAAGGCTCCGCCTTGGCAAGCCCAAACCACCATCAGTTCTGCCCTTGTGCTCTACACTGGGGTTTTCCCTTCCCATGGTCACTAAATGAGGTCTAGTAAGTACCACGTCTTGTCTTGATCTTCCTCTACTGGTCTCCATGATACAGCCTGGGTAGTCCAACAACGCCATATCTCTTTTTTTTTTTTTCTTTTGGTCTTTTCCAGACAGGTCTCCCTGTAGCCCCAGCTGTCCTAGAACTCACTCTGTAGACCAGGCTGGCCTTGAACTCACAAAGATCCCCCTGCCTCTGCCTCCCAAGTGCTAGGATTAAAGGCATGCCCCACCACTCCCGGCTAACCCCATATCTCTTAAAACAAGACACTTGAGAGAATTACATCTGAATGTACACAGTCTTCTTAACAGATGACTTAGTAGTTTGCTACATTCCAGTTACATGGTTTTATAATGATAGCCTTGGCTAAAAGAGATAGGACTGGACAGTCTAGAGTTATACCCTGCTCTATTCCTGATGTAGACTAGGACAGTCTAGAGTTACACCCTGCTCTACTCCTGATGTAGACTAGGACAGTCTAGAGTGACACCTTGCTCTACTCCTGATGTAGACTAGGACAGTCTAGAGTTACACCCTGCTCTACTCCTGATGTAGACTAGGACAGTCTAGAGTTACACCCTGCTCTACTCCTGATGTAGACTAGGACAGTCTAGAGTTACACCCTGCTCTACTCCTGATGTAGACTAGGACAGTGTAGAGTTACGCCCTGCTCTACTCCTGATGTAGACTAGGACAGTCTAGAGTTACACCCTGCTCTACTCCTGATGTAGACTAGGACAGTGTAGAGTTACACCATTGCTCTACTCCTGATGTAGAGTTAGGACAGTGTAGAGTTACACTTGCTCTACTCCTGATGTAGATTAGGACAGTGTAGAGTTACACGTTGCTCTACTCCTGATGTAGAGTAGGACAGTGTAGAGTTACGCCCTGCTCTACTCTTGATGTAGACTAGGACAGTGTGGAGTTACACCCTTGCTCTACTCCTGATGTAGATTAGGACAGTTAGAGTTACACATTCTCTCTACTGCCTGATGTAGACTGGACAGTTTAGAGTTACACCCTGCTCTACTCTTGATGTAGACTAGGACAGTGTAAGTACTCACATTGCTCTACTCTGATGCTAGATAGGCCAGTCTAGAGTACACCCTGCTCTACTCTTGAGTAGACTAGGACAGTTGAGAGTTAAACCCTGCTCTACTCCTGATGTAGACTAGGACAGTGTAGAGTTACCCCTGCTCTACTCCTGATGTAGACTAGGACAGTGTAGAGTTACACTCCTCTACTCCTGATGTAGACTAGGACAGTTAGAGTTACACCCTGCTCTACTCCTGACGTAGACTAGGACAGTGTAGAGTCTACGACCTTGACTCTACTCTGATGTAGACTAGGACAGTGTAGAGTTACACCCTGCTCTACTCCTGATGTAGACTAGGACAGTGTATGGAGTTACACCCTGCTCTACTCCTATATGTAGACTAGGACAGTGTAAGTTACACATTGCTCTACTCCTGATGTAGACTAGGACAGGGTAGAGTTACACCCTGCTCTACTCTGATGTAGACTAGGACAGTTTAGAGTTACACATTGCTCTACTCTGATGTAGACTAGGACAGTTAGAGTTACCCTTGCTCTACTCCTGATGTAGATTAGGACAGTGTAGAGTTACACCTTGGCTCTACTCCTGATGTAGACTAGGACAGTGTAGAGTTACACTTGCTCTACTCCTGATGTAGATAGGACAGTGTAGAGTTACACTTGCTCTACTCCTGATGTAGATAGGACAGTGTAGAGTTACACGCTGCTCTACTCCTGATGTAGATCTAGGACAGTCTAGAGTTACCCCTGCTCTACTCCTGATGTGACTAGGACAGTCTAGAGTTACACCTTGCTCTACTCCTGATGTAACTAGGACAGTGTAGAGTTACACACTGCTCTACTCCTGATGTAGATAGGACAGTTAGAGTTACACACTGCTCTACTCCTGATGTAGATAGGACAGTCTAGAGTTACACCTGCTCTACTCCTGATGTAGACTAGGGACAGTGTAGAGTTACGCCCTGCTCTACTCTTGATGTAGACTAGGACAGTGTGAGTTACACTTGCTCTACTCTGATGTAGACTAGGAAGTGTAGAGTTACACTGCCCTATTCCTGATGTAGACTAGGACAGTGTAGAGTTACCCCTGCTCTACTCCTGATGTAGACTAGGACAGTGTAGAGTTACACCCTGCTCTACTCCTGATGTAGACAGGACAGTGTAGAGTTACACTTGCTCTACTCCTGATGTAGAGAGGACAGTGTAGAGTTACACTTGCTCTACTCCTGATGTAGACAGGACAGTGTAGAGTTACACTTGCTCTACTCCTGATGTAGAATAGGACAGTCTAGAGTTACACCCTGTCTCTACTCACTGATGTAGACTAGGGTCAGTGTAGAGTTACACCCTGTTCTATTCCTGATGTAGACTAGGACAGTGGTAGAGTTACAGCCCTGCTCTACTCTTGATGTAGACTAGGACAGTCTAAGTACACACCTGCTCTACTCCTGATGTAGCTAGGACAGTGTAGAGTTACCCCTGCCCTACTCCTGATGTAGACTAGGACAGTTTAGAGTTACACATTGCTCTATCCTGATGTAGACTAGGACATGTAGAGTTACACCCTGCTCTATCCTGATGTAGACTAGGACAAGTGTAGAGTTACACCCTGCTCTACTCCTGATGTAGACTAGGACAGTGTAGAGTTACACCCTGCTCTACTCCTGATGTAGACTAGGACAGTGTAGAGTTACGCCCTGCCCTACTCCTGATGTAGACTAGGACAGTGTAGAGTTACACCCTGCTCTATTCCTGATGTAGACTAGGACAGTGTAGAGTTACACCTTGCTCTACTCCTGATGTAGACTAGGACAGTGTAGAGTTACACCTTGCTCTACTCCTGATGTAGACTAGGACAGTGTAGAGTTACACCCTGCTCTACTCCTGATGTAGACTAGGACAGTGTAGAGTTACACCCTGCTCTACTCCTGATGTAGACTAGGACAGTGTAGAGTTACACAGTGCTCTACTCCTGATGTAGACTAGGACAGTGTAGAGTTACCCCTGCTCTACTCTGATGTAGACTAGGACAGTGTAGAGTTACACCCTGCTCTACTCCTGATGTAGACTAGGACAGTGTAGAGTTACACATTGCTCTACTCCTGATGTAGACTAGGACAGTGTAGAGTTACACCCTGCTCTACTCCTGATGTAGACTAGGACAGTGTAGAGTTACACATTGCTCTACTCCTGATGTAGACTAGGACAGTGTAGAGTTACACCCTGCTCTACTCCTGATGTAGACTAGGACAGTGTAGAGTTACACATTGCTCTACTCCTGATGTAGACTAGGACAGTTAGAGTTACACCCTGCTCTACTCCTGATGTAGACTAGGACAGTGTAGAGTTACACCCTGCTCTACTCCTGATGTAGACTAGGACAGTCTAGAGTTACACCCTCCTCTACTCCTGATGTAGACTAGGACAGTGTAGAGTTACACCCTGCTCTACTCCTGATGTAGACTAGGACAGTGTAGAGTTACACCCTGCTCTACTCCTGATGTAGACTAGGACAGTGTAGAGTTACACCCTGCTCTACTCCTGATGTAGACTAGGACAGTGTAGAGTTACACCCTGCTCTACTCCTGATGTAGACTAGGACAGTGTAGAGTTAACCCTGCTCTATCCTGATGTAGACTAGGACAATGTAGAGTTACACCCTGCTCTACTCCTGATGTAGACTAGGTACAGATGTAGAGTTACACATTGCTCTACTCCTGATGTAGACTAGGACAGTGTAGAGTTACCCTTGCTCTACTCCTGATGTAGACTAGGACAGTGTAGAGTTACACTTGCTCTACTCTGATGTAGACTAGGACAGTGTAGAGTTACACCCTGCTCTACTCCTGATGTAGACTAGGACAGTGTAGAGTTACACCCGGCTCTACTCCTGATGTAGAAAGGACAGTGTAGAGTTACACCCGTTGCTCTACTCCTGATGTAGACTAGGACAGTGTAGAGTTACACCCGTGCTCTACTCCTGATGTAGACTAGGACAGTGTAGAGTTACACCCTGCTCTACTCCTGATGTAGACTAGGAACAGTGTAGAGTTACACCCTGCTCTACTCCTGATGTAGACTAGGACAGCCGAGAGTTAACCACTGCTCTACGCCTGATGTAGACTAGGACAGTGTAGAGTTACACCCTGCTCTACCCTGATGTAGACTAGGACAGTGTAGAGTTACCCCTGCTCTACTCTCTGATGTAGACTAGGACAGTCTAGAGTTACACCCTGCTCTACTCCTGATGTAGACTAGGACAGTGTAGAGTTACACCCTGCTCTACTCCTGATGTAGACTAGGACAGTGTAGAGTTACACCCTGCTCTACTCCTGATGTAGACTAGGACATGTGTAGAGTTACACCCTGCTCACTCCTGATGTAGACTAGGACAGTGTAGAGTTACACCCTGCTCTACTCCTATGTAGACTAGGACAGTTAGAGTTACACCCTGCTCTACCTGATGTAGACTAGGACAGTGTAGAGTTACACCTTGCTCTACTCCTGATGTAGACTAGGACAGTGTAGAGTTACACCCTGCTCTACTCCTGATGTAGACTAGGACAGTCTAGAGTTACACATTGCTCTACTCCTGATGTAGACTAGGACAGTGTAGAGTTACACATTGCTCTACTCCTGATGTAGACTAGGACAGTGTAGAGTTACACCCTGCTCTACTCCTGATGTAGACTAGGACAGTGTAGAGTTACACTTGCTCTACTTCCTAATGAGGATAGGGACATGTAAAGGTTACACCCTCTCTACTCCTGATGTAGACTAGGACGAGTCTAGAGTTACACCTTGCTCTATCCTGATGTAGACTAGGACAGTGTAGAGTTACACTTGCTCTACTCCTGATGTAGACTAGGACAGTTAGAGTTAACCCTGCTCTACTCTGATGTAGACTAGGACTGGGTAGTTACGCCTTCTACTCCTGATGTAGACTAGGACAGTCTAGAGTTACACCCTGCTCTACTCCTGATGTAGACTAGGACAGTCTAGAGTTACACCCTGCTCTACTCCTGATGTAGACTAGGACAGTGTAGAGTTACACCCTGCTCTACTCCTGATGTAGACTAGGACAGTCTAGAGTTACACCTTGCTCTACTCCTGATGTAGACTAGGACAGTGTAGAGTTACACCCTGCTCTACTCCTGATGTAGACTAGGACAGTGTGGAGTTACACCCTGCTCTACTCCTGATGTAGACTAGGACAGTCTAGAGTTACACCCTGCTCTACTCCTGATGTAGACTAGGACAGTGTAGAGTTACACCCTGCTCTACTCCTGATGTAGACTAGGAGAGTGTAGAGTTACACCCTGCTCTGCTCCTGATGTAGACTAGGACAGTCTAGAGTTACACCCTGCTCTACTCCTGATGTAGACTAGGACAGTCTAGAGTTACACCCTTGCTCTACTCCTGATGTAGACTTGGACATTCTAGAGTTACACCCTGCTCTACTCTTGATGTAGACTAGGACAGTGTAGGAGTTACACATTGCTCTACTCCTGATGTAGACTAGGACAGTTAGAGTTACACCCTGCTCTATCCTGATGTAGACTAGGACAGTGTAGAGTTCACCCTGCTCTACTCCTGATGTAGACTAGGACAGTGTAGAGTTACACCCTGCTCTTCTCCTGATGTAGACTAGGACAGTCTAGAGTTACACCCTGCTCTACTCCTGATGTAGACTAGGACAGTCTAGATTACACCCTGCTCTACTCCTGATGTAGACTAGGACAGTCTAGAGTTACCCCTGCTCTACTCCTGATGTAGACTAGGACAGTCTAGAGTTACACCTTGCTCTACTCCTGATGTAGCTAGGACAGTCTAGAGTTACACCCTGCTCTATATCCTGATGTAGACTAGGACAGTGTAGAGTTACACCCTGCTCTATCCTGATGTAGACTAGGACAGTGTAGAGTTACACATGCTCTACTCCTGATGTAGACTAGGACAGTGTAGAGTTACGCCTGCTCTACTCCTGATGTAGACTAGGACAGTGTAGAGTCACGCCTTGATCTACTCCTGATGTAGACTAGGACAGTCTAGAGTTACACCTTGCTCTACTCCTGATGTAGACTAGGACAGTCTAGAGTTACACCCTGCTCTACTCCTGATGTAGACTAGGACAGTGTAGAGTTACACATTGCTCTACTCCTGATGTAGACTAGGACAGTATAGAGTTCACCTGCTCTACTACCTGATGTAGATAGGAAGTGAGAGTTACGCCCTGCCCTACTCCTGATGTAGACTAGGACAGTGTAGAGTTACACCCTGCTCTACTCCTGATGTAGACTAGGACAGTGTAGAGTTACACCCTGCTCTACTCCTGATGTAGACTAGGACAGTGTAGAGTTACACCCTGTTCTATTCCTGATGTAGACTAGGACAGTCTAGAGTTACACCCTGCTCTACTCCTGATGTAGACTAGGACAGTGTAGAGTTACACCCTGCTCTATTCCTGATGTAGACTAGGACAGTGTAGAGTTACACCCTGCTCTACTCCTGATGGTAGACTAGGACAGTGTAGATTTCACGCCTTGACTCTACTCTGATTAGACTAGGACAGTCTAGAGTTACACCTCTGCTCTACTCCTGATGTCACCTAGGACAGTGTAGAGTTACACCCTGCTCTACTCCGATGTAGACTAGGACAGTAGTAGAGTTACACCTTGCTCTACTCCTATGTAGACTTAGGACAGTGTATGAGTTACACAGTTGCTCTACTCCTGATGTAGAAGGCATGTAGAGACCGCTACCGATGTGGACGTGTGACGTACCTTGCTCTACTACTGATGTAGACTAGGAAGTGTAGAGTTACACATTGCTCTACTCACTGATGTAGACTAGGACAGTGTAGAGTTACCGCCGTGCTCTACTCCTGATGTAGAAGGCTCAGGTTACACTGTATCTGTTAGACTAGTACTTAGTTACACCCTGCTCTATTCCTATGTAGACTAGGACAGGTAGAGTTACACCTGCTCTACTCCTGATGTAGATTAGGACAGTCTAGAGTTACACCCTGCTCTATCCGATGTAGACTAGGACAGTGTATAGTTACGACTTGCTCTACTCTGATGTAGACTAGGACAGTCTAGATGTAACACCCTGCTCTACTCCTGATCGTAGACTAGGACAGTGTAGAGTTACACCCGCTCTACTCCTGATGTAGCTAGGACAGTCTAGAGTTACACCCTGCTCTACTCCTGATGTAGACTAAGGACAGTGTAGAGTTACACACTGCTCTACTCCTGAAAAAAATGTAGACTAGGAACAGTAGTAGAGTTACACCCTGCTCTACTCTGATGTAGACTAGGACAGTGTAGATTTACACCCTGCTCTACTCCTGATGTAGACTAGGACAGTGTAGAGTTACACCCTGCTTCTACTCCTGATGTAGACTAAGAGCAGTGTAGAGTTACACCCTGCTCTATGCCTGATGTAGACTATGACAGTCTAGAGTTACACCTTTTTCCTGCGTGCTAGGCGTGTTTACCTGCCTCGATGTAGACTAGGAAGTGTAGAGTTACACCCTGCGCTACTCCCCCCCCCCCCCCCCCCCGATGTAGACCAGGACAGTCTAGAGTACACCCTGCTCTACTCCTGATGTAGACTAGGACAGTCGTAGAGTTACCTTGCTCTACTCCTGATGTAGATAGGACAGTGTAGAGTTACACCCTGCTCGTACTCTGATGTAGACTAGGAATGTAAAGAGTCACCCTCTGTCTACTCCTGATGTAGACTAGGCAGTTAGAGTTACACATTTGCTCTACTCCTGATGTAGACATAGGACAGTCTAGAGTTACACACCTGCTCTACTCCTGATGTAGACTAGGACAGTGTAGAGTTACTCCCTGCTCTACTCCTGATGTGACTAGGACAGTGTAGAGTTACACTCTGCTATACTCCTGATGTAGACTAGGAGCAGTGTAGAGTTACACCTCTGTCTACTCCTGATGTAGACTAGGACATTGAGAGTTACACCTCTGCTCTATCTCCTGATGTAGATAGGACGTGTAGAGTTACCCCTGCTATACTCTGATGTAGACTAGGACAGTGTGAGTTACACAGTTGCTCTACTTCTGATGTAGACTTAGGACAGTTTAGAGTTACACCCTGATCTATTCCTATGTAGACTAGGACATTGTAGGTTACACCATGCTCTACTCCGGATGTAGACTAGGACAGTGTAGATTATACGCCTGCTCTACTCCTGATGAGACTAGGACAGTGTAGAGTTACGACCCTGCCTATTCCTGATGTAGACTAAGACAGTGTAGAGTTACACCCTGCTCTATTCCTGATGTAGACTAGGACATGTGTAGAGTTACACCCTGCTCTACTCTTGATGTAGACTAGGACAGTTAGGAGTTAACACCCTGCTCTACTCCTGATGTAGACTAGGACAGTGTAGAGTTCCACCTGCTCTACTCCTGATATAGACTAGGACAGTTAGAGTTACACCCTGCTTACATGATGGTGTACTAGGCATGGTACACATTGTTATCTGATAGACTAGGACAGTGTAGAGTTACAGCTCTGCTCTACTCTTGATGCAGACTAGGACAGTGTGGAGTTACACATCTGCTCTACTACTGATGTAGACTAGGACAGTGTAGAGTTACACCAGTGCTCTACTCCTGATGTAGACTAGGACAGTGTTGAGTTACACATTGCTCTACTCCTGATGTAGACTAGAACAGTGTAAGAGTTACATGCTCGTACTCCTGATGTAACTAGGACAGTTGTAGATTTACGACCCTGCTCTACTCCTGGATGTAGACTAGTGACAGTCTAGAGTTAACCCTCTCTCTACTCCTGATGTAGACTGGACATTCTAGAGTGTACCCTGCTCTACTCCTGATGTAGACTAGGACGGTCTAGGAGTTACACCCTCTTATTGACTTACTAGGTGTAGGTACATCCTACCTGATGTAGACTAGGACAGTATAGAGTTACACCCTGCTCTACTCCTGATGTAGACTACGACAGTGTAGAGTTCGCCCTGCCTACGCCTGATGTAGATAGGACAGTGTAGAGTTACACGTTGCTCTATCCTTATGTAGAGCTAGGACAGTGTAGAGTTACACCCTGCTCTACTCCTGATGTAGACTAGGACAGTTGGAGTTACACATCTGCTCTACTTCCTGATGTAGACTAGGACATTGTAGAGTTACACCCTGCTCTATCTCCTTGAGGTAGACTAGGACAGTGTAAGTTTACACCCTGCTCTACTCCATGATTAGACTAGGACAGTGTAGAGTTACACATGCTCTACTCCTGATGTAGACTAGGACAGTGTAGAGTTACACCTCTGCTCTATCTAAGATGTAGACTAGGACAGGTGTAGAGTTACACCTGCTCTACTAGCCTGATGTAGACTAGGACAGTGTAGAGTTACCATCCTGCTCTACTCCTGATTTAGACTAGGACAGTGTAGAGTTACACCCTGCTCTACTCCTTATGTAGACTAGGACAGTGTAGATGTTACGCCCTGCTCTCTCCTGATGTAGACTAGGACAGTCTAGAGTTGACGCCCTGCTCTACTCCTGATTAGACTAGGACAGTCAGAGTTACCACCCTGCTCTACTCCTGATGTAGACTGGGACAGTGTAGGAGTTACACATTCGCTCTACTCCTGATGTAGACTAAGGACAGTCTGAGAGTTACACCCTGCTCTACTCCTTGATGTAACTAGGACAGTGTAGAGTTACGCCACTGCTCTACTCCTGATGTAGACTAGGACAGTCGTAGATTACACCGTGCTCTACTCCTGATGTAGACGAGGACAGTGTAGAGTTACACCCTGCTCTACTCTGATGTAGACTAGGACAGTCTAGAGTTACACCCTGCTCTACTCCTGATGTAGACTAGGACAGTGTGGAGTTACACCTGTTCTATCCTGATGTAGACTAGTACATGTGTAGAGTTACACCCTGCTCTTACCCTGATGTAGACTAGGACAGAGGGGGGGGGTGTGAGATTTACACTTGCTCTACTCCTATGTAGACTAGGACAGTGTATAGTTACACCTGCTCTAATCCTGATGTAGACTAGGAACATTGAGAGTTACACCCTGCCTACTCCGATGAGACTGCTTGAGATCACTGATTGGTAGCTAGGTGTAGAGTTACACATTGCTCTACTCCTGAGTGTAGACTAGGACAGTCGTAGAGCTTACACCCTGCTCGCTACTTCCTGTATGTAGACTAGGACAGTGTAGATATTACACCATGCTCTACTCCTGAGGTTTAGACTAGGACAGTGTAGAGTTACACCCTGCTCTACTCCTGATGTAGACTAGGACAGTCTAGAGTTACACCTGGCGTCTACTCCCGTATGTAGACTAGGACAGTGTAGATTTACACCTGCTCTACTCCTGATGTAGACGTAGGACAGTCTAGAGTTACACCTTGTTCTATTCCTGATGTAGACTAGGACAGTGTAGAGTTACACCTGCTCTTTCCTGATGTAGACTAGGACAGTGTAGATTACACCTGCTCTACTCCTGATGTAGACTAGGACAGTGAGAGTTACTACCCTGCTCTACTCCTGATGTAGACTAGGACAGTGTTAGAGTTACACTTGCTCTACTCCTGATGTAGATTAGGACAGTGTAGAGTTACACGTTGCTCTACTCCTGATGTAGATCAGGACAGTGTAGAGTTACACGTGCTCTACTCCTGATGTAGAGTAGGACAGTGTAGAGTTACGCCCTGCTCCTACTCTTGATGTAGACTAGGACATGTGTAGAGTTACACCTCTGCTCTACTCCTGATGTAGACTAGGCAGTGTAGAGTTACACCTGTTCTATCCTGATGTAGACTAGGACAGTGTGTAGAGTTACACCCTGCTCACTACTGATGTAGACTAGGAAGTGTAGAGTTACGCCGTGCTCTACTCCTGATGTAGACCTAGGACAGTGAGAGTCACACCTTGCTCTACTTCCTGATGTAGATCTATGACAGTCTAGAGTTACACACGCTCTACTCCTGATGTAGACTAGGACAGTCTAGAGTACACCCTATCTCTATTCCTGATGTAGACTAGGACAGTCTAGATTTGACACCCTGCTCTACTCCTAATGTAGACTAGGACAGTGCTAGGTTACACCTCTGCTCTACTCCTGATGGAGACTAGGACAGTGTGAGAGTTACACTTCTCTACTCTATTCTGATGTAGACTAGGACAGTGTAGAGTTACACCCTGCCCTACTCCTGATGTAGACTAGGACAGTCTAGGAGTTACACCTTCTCTACTCCTGATGTAGACTAGGACAGTTGAGTTACACCATGCTCTACTCCTGATGTAGACGTAGGACAGTGTAGAGTTACACCGTTGCTCTACTCCTGATGTAGATTAGACAGTCTAGAGTTGACACGTCTGCTCTACTCCTGTATGTAGATAGGACAGTTAGAGTTACGACCCTGCTCTAATCTCTGATGTAGACTAGGACAATGTGAGTTACACTCCTGCTCTATCTGATGTAGACTAGGACATTAGAGTTACACCCTGCTCTATATCCTTGATGTAGACTAGGACAGTGTAGATTTACACCCTGCTCTACTCCTGAGGTAACTATGACAGTGTAGAGTTACACCCTGCTTTCCTGTTTAATTCCTGATGGAGCCTAAGGACAGTCTAGAGTTACACCCTGCGCTACTCCTGATGTAGACTAGGAAAGTGTAGAGTGACACCCTGCTCTACTCCTTATGTAGACTAGGACAGTGTAGAGTTACACCCTCCTCTACTCCTGATGTAGACTAGGACAGTGTAGATTTACACCCTGCTCTACTCCTGATGTAGACTAGGACAGTCTAGAGTTACACCCTGCCCTACTCCTGATGTAGACTAGAACAGTGTAGAGTTACACCTGCTCTACTCCCTGATGTGACTAGGACAGTGGTAGAGTTTCACCCTGCTCTACTCCTGATGTAGACTAGGACAGTGTAGAGTTACACCTTGCTCTACGCCTGATGTAGACTAGGACAGGGTAGAGTTACGCCCTGCTCTACTCCTGATGTAGACTAGGACAGTGTAGAGTTACACCCTGCTCTACTACTGATGTAGACTAGGACAGTGTAGAGTTACACATTGCTCTACTCCTGATGTAGACTAGGACAGTGTAGAGTTACACATTGCTCTACTCCTGATGTAGACTAGGACAGTGTAGAGTTACGCCCTGCTCTACTCTTGATGTAGACTAGGACAGTCTAGAGTTACACCCTGCTCTACTCCTGATGTAGACTAGGACAGTGTAGAGTTACACACTGCTCTACTCCTGATGTAGACTAGGACAGTCTAGAGTTACACCCTGCTCTACTCCTGATGTAGACTAGGACAGTCTAGAGTTACACCCTGCTCTACTCCTGATGTAGACTAGGACAGTGTAGAGTTACACCCTGCTCTACTCCTGATGTAGACTAGGACAGTGTAGAGTTACACCCTGCTCTACTCCTGATGTAGACTAGGACAGTGTAGAGTTACACCCTGCTCTACTCCTGATGTAGACTAGGACAGTGTAGAGTTACACATTGCTCTACTCCTGATGTAGACTAGGACAGTGTAGAGTTACACATTGCTCTACTCCTGATGTAGACTAGGACAGTCTAGAGTTACCCCCTGCTCTACTCCTGATGTAGACTAGGACAGTGTAGAGTTACACCTTGCTCTACTCCTGATGTAGACTATGACAGTGTAGAGTTACACCCCGCTCTACTCCTGATGTAGACTAGTACAGTGTAGAGTTACACCCTGCTCTATGCCTGATGTAGACTAGGACAGTCTAAAGTTACACCCTGCTCTACTCCTGATGTAGACGAGGACAGTGTAGAGTTACACCCTGCTCTACTCTTGATGTAGACTAGGACAGTGTAGAGTTACCCCCTGCTCTACTCCTGATGTAGACTTGGACATTCTAGAGTTACACCCTGCTCTACTCCTGATGTAGACTAGGACAGTCTAGAGTTACACCCTGCTCTATTCCTTATGTAGACTAGGACAGTGTAGAGTTACACATTGCTCTACTCCTGATGTAGACTAGGACAGTGTAGTGTTACACCCTGCTCTACTCCCGATGTAGACTAGGACAGTGTAGAGTTACACATTGCTCTACTCCTGATGTAGACTAGGACCGTCTAGAGTTACACCCTGCTCTACGCCTGATGTAGACTAGGACAGTGTAGAGTTACACCTTGCTCTACTACTGATGTAGACTAGGACAGTGTAGAGTTACACCCTGCTCTTCTCCTGATGTAGACTAGGACTGTGTAGAATTACACCCTGCTCTACTCCTGATATAGGACTAGGACAGTCGAGAGTTACACCCGGGTTTACGTCTTTGTTTTTTTTTTTTTTTTTTAAATTTTTTATTTATTTCTGTATGTGTATGAAGTAACTGTCTGCATGCAATTTTGTGCACCCGGGTCCATGTAATGCGCGGAGGTCAGAAGAGGGTGTCGGATTCCCTGAACTGGAGTCTCCTGGAATTGAGTTTTCAGACGGTTCTCAGCGACATGTGGGTGCCTGGGGATCGAACCCGGTCCTCTGTAAGAGCGGTCGGGTAATCTTAACGCGCAGGCATCTCTCCAGCCCCCGCTGGTTTACTCTTGATATAGGACTAGGACAGTCTAGAGTTATGCCTTGCTCTACTCCTGATGTGCTCAACCTTGCTTATTTTCTTCCTCTACTCAGTTTCACGCAATTATGAAGAAGAATTCACATTCTTCCTGTTGAATAAGACTTTTGAAGAGGGTATTTGGGGGTTGGAGAGATGGCTCAGCATTTAGGAGCATTGGCTGCAATTTGTAGATGACTTGGGTTTGGTTCCTGTCACCCTTGTGGTGGCTAACAAACATCCTTTATTCCAGTTCCAGAGGATCCTGTACCTTTTTCTGACCTCCATGTGCATTGTGTGCACATTGGTGCAATTACACACATGCAGTCAATAACTCAAACATATAAAAAATTAATATTTGGTCATTTTGAGACATGGTCTCCCTGCAGCCCCAGCTACTCTGGAACTCACTTTGTAGACGAGGCGGGCTTGAACCCCCCCCCCCCCCCCCCCCCACCCGCCCCCCCCCCCCCCCCGCCCCCCCCCTCACAGAGATCCGCCTGCCGCTGCCTCCTGAGTGCTGGGTCTAAAGATTTGCACCACCATAACCCAAAGCCCCCCCCCGGTTCCTAAGTGTATATAGATATTTTTTTTTTTGTGGGGGGGGGCTCTTTTTTGAGAACAGGGTCCTCCCTGTAGCTCCAGCTGTCCTGAAACTCACCCTAGTAGAACCAGGCTGGCCTTGAACTCACAAAGAATTCGCCTGCCTCTGCCACTCCCAGTGCTAGATTAAAGACGGCACCACCACACACTGGCCGAAAAAGATTTTTTTATCAAAGAATATATTGGGGTTAGAGAGAGGGCTCAGTCATTACCAGCACTCGTTGGTCTTCCAAATGACCCAAGTTTGAGTCCTAGCACTCATATCGGGCACCTCAGAACCCTATGAAACTCCAGCTCCAGACCCTCTTCGGGTCTCCACAGGCTACACACATATTACAGATACACAACACAGAGAGACCAGACACACGCACATAAACAAAACCAAACTTTAAATGGAGGAGCATCTTTGTTATAACAAACATACAGTAATTAAAAATCAGTCTTTAGCCGGCGTGGTGGCACACACCTTTAAATCCTAGCACTTGGGAGGGCAGAGCCAGGTGGAGCTGTGTAGTTCAAGGCCATCCTGGTTACAGAGTGAGTTCCAGGACAGCTGGGCTACAATGAGACCCTGTCTCGAACAGACCAAAAAAAAAAAAAAATAGTCTTTAGAGAATTTTTGAATGTATATTATGAAGTAATCTGTGGATTTGGGGATAAGATTAGACATATAGAGCCTTGAAATGGAAACAGTAACCTAGAAAAATATTTTTTTTCGAATTATGCTTAGGTCCACTAGAATCTTCGGAATAGGGGGGTCCTTTGGATTGGAGGTAATATGAATGAATATATGGAAATAGTTTGGTATAGATCTGACTCTAAGCCATTAATGGCAGAAAAATAGCTTCTGGCCACAGCAGCATCCAGATGTCAGTGGTCGTTATTTGTCAAAATTAGTTTATTCATTTATTTTTTATGTGTATGATGTATTACCTGCATGGATGTAAGTGCATTTGTGTTGTGCAATGCCTATGGGGTTCAGAAGAGGACATTGGATAATCCTAGAACTGGAGTTATGCCCAGTTGTTAGCTACCATTGGTGCTGGGACTCAGGCCTGGGTCCTGTTCAAGAACAGCTGGGCTCTTAATCCCCAAGTCCATCTCCCAGTGCTTAATGATTGTTAGTAAAAGTAAATTTAGGCCATGGGCAGGCGTGGTGGCACAGGCCTTTAATCCGAGCACCCGGGAGGCGGAGTCCAGGCGGATCTTTGTGAGTTCAGGCCATCTGTTACAGAGTGAGTTCAGGACAGCTGGGGCTACAGGAGACCCTTTTCAAAAAGAACGACAATAAATTAAAATAAATAAATAATAATAAATAATAAATAAGAAAAAAAGTAAATATTAGAAACTGAACTGCATTGGAGAAATGACTCAATTAGTAAAGTACTTTCCAGGCAGGCATGAGGACTTGATTGATCTGCAAATCCACATAAAGTGTAGCGCATGAGGAGGGGGGGGGGGGGGAGGGGGTGTGTGCTGTAACCCCAGCTCAGAATGTGTGTGGTTGTGGTGCCTGTGTGTGTGTGTGGGTGTGTGTGTGGCGTGTGTGCCTNATCACCAGCCTCATTTAATGAGCAAGCTCCAGGCCAATGAGACACCCTGGCTGAAGAAAGGTGGACATCCCCTGAAAAGTGACACCTGAGACAACTAACTGGTTGAGTCTGGTGGCACTCTTGTAAGCTCAGCACTTGGGGGCAGAGGAGTCCAGAGATTAAGGCCAGCCTGGGCAGTATAATGAGACTCTCAAACCATGTGCAGTGGCTCACACCTATCACCCCAGTGTTCAGAGGCAAATACAGTCAGTCCAGGCTGTATGAGTAAGCCAAAGCTACATAGTGGGACCCTGTCTATACACACACATACCAGCCGGTTCCAGGGACTGCGGTCGAGACTGAACAAAGCTGTGGTGAATGGGGTTTTATTTATTTTTTTGTGTATGAGTGTATTGCCTGCATGTGTATCAGTATACCCATGTTATGCAATGTAGAGGTCAGGAAAGGGCGTCTGATTCTCTAGAGCTGTAATTATGAATGGTTGTTAGCTGTCATGTGGGTGCTGGGATTCACCCAGGTCCTCTGCAAGAGCAGTCAGTGCTCTTAACTACTGAGTCATCTCTTCAGCCTGAATAGGACTCTTGTCATGTCACTGATGGATTATGAAATACAATGAGGACACTTAACAAATGTCTTAAAATGAGTACTCTTTTTTTTTTTGCGGGGGGGGTCCCTTTTGAGACACGGTCTTACAGCCTCAGCTGGCCTGGAACTAGCTACGTAGACCAGGCTGTCCTTGAACTCCCAGAGATCTGCCTGCCTCTGCTTCCTGGGCGCTGAGATTAAAGGCGGATGCCACCACACCCAGAAAATGAAAACTTCAAAGATTTTGTGCTTGTGTGGAAGTTTAAGGGCAACTTTTGGGAATCAGTTTTTCTTCTCACATATAGGTCCCGGGGATCGAACTCAGATCCTCAGGCTTGACAGCAAGCACCTTTATATGATGGGCCATCTTGCTGGCTCATGGGGACTATTTGCTTGTCAAATTCTTTTTCTGTTTTTATATATATTTTTTTTTAATTTCCGTATGTGTATGAATGTACTGTCTGCATGCAAGTTTGTGCACCCGTGTCATGCAATGCCGCGGAGGTCAGAAGAGGGTGTCGGATTCCCCTGGAACTGGAGTTCTCCTGGAATTGGAGTTTCAGACGGTTCTCAGCCGCCATGTGGGTGCTGGGGATCGAACCCGGGTCCTCTGTAAGAGCGGTCGGTACTCTTAACCGCTAGGCCATCTCTCCAGCCCCCGCTGGTTTACTCTTGATATAGGACTAGGACAGTCTAGAGTTATGCCTTGCTCTACTCCTGATGTGCTCAACCTTGCTTATTTTCTTCCTCTACTCAGTTTCACGCAATTATGAAGAAGAATTCACATTCTTCCTGTTGAATAAGACTTTTGAAGAGGGTATTTGGGGGTTGGAGAGATTGCTCAGCAGTTAAGAGCACTTTCTGATCTTGCAAATTCCCAGCACCCACATGGTGGCTAACGACCATCTGTAACTTCAGTTCCAGGGGTTCCAATGCCCTCTTCTGAGTTCTTTGGGCATTTGCATGACATGGGTGCAATTACACACATGCAGTCAATACACTCAAACATATAAAAAAATTATATTTGGTCATTTTGAGACAGGGTCTCCCTGCAGCCCCAGCTATCCTGGAACTCACTTTGTAGACCTGGCTGGCCTTGAACTCACAGAGATCCGCCTGCCTCTGCCTCCTGAGTGCTGGGTCTAAAGATGTGCACCACCATACCCAGCTCTAAGTGTATATATATATTTTTTTTTTTTGGGGGGGGTCTTTTTGAGACAGGGTCTCCCTGTAGCTCCAGCTGTCCTGAAACTCACCCTATAGACCAGGCTGGCCTTGAACTCACAAAGATTCGCCTGCCTCTGCCTCCCAAGTGCTAGGATTAAAGACGTGCACCACCACACCTGGCCTAAAAATATTTTTTTACAAAGAATATATTTGGGGGTTAGAGAGAGGGCTCAGTCATTACCAGCACTCGTTGGTCTTCCAAATGACCCAAGTTTGAGTCCTAGCACTCATATCGGGCACCTCAGAACCCTATGAAACTCCAGCTCCAGACCCTCTTCTGGTCTCCACAGGCTACACACATATTACAGATACACAACACAGAGACACAGACACACGCACATACACAAAACCAAACTTTTAAAATGGAGGAAGCACTTTGCTTATAAACAAACATACATTAATTAAAAATCAGTCTTTAGGCCGGGCGTGGTGGCACACACCTTTAATCCTAGCACTTGGGAGGCAGAGGCAGGTGGATCTTTGTGAGTTCAAGGCCAGCCTGGTCTACAGAGTGAGTTCCAGGACAGCTGGGGCTACAAGGAGACCCTGTCTCGAAAAGACCAAAAAAAAAAAAAAAATCAGTCTTTAGAGAATTTTTGAATGTATATTATGAAGTAATCTGTGGATTTGGGGATAAGATTAGACATATAGAGCCTTGAAATGGAAACAGTAACCTAGAAAATAATTTTTTCAGGAATTTATTGCTTAGGTCACTAGGAAGCTTCTGAAATACTTCCTTTGTGATTGGAGGTAATAATTTAAATATAATATATGGAAATAGTTTGGTATAGATCTGACTCTAAGCCATTAATGGCAGAAAAATAGCTTCTGGCACACAGCAAGCATCCATATGTCAGTGGTCGTTATTTTTCAAAATATTTTATTCATTATTTTTATGTGTATGAGTGTATTACCTGCATGTATGTAAGTGGACCCACGTCATAAGGTGGCCGCTGAGGTCAGAAGAGAGTGTTGGATCCCCTAGAACTGGAGTTATGCACAGTTGTTAGCTACCATGTGGGTGCTGGGACTCAAGGCCTGGGTCTTCTGCAAGAACAGCCGGTGCTCTTAACCCCCAAGTCATCTCTCCAGTGCCTTAATGATTGTTATTAAAAGTAAATATTAGGCCAGGCGTGGTGGCACAGGCCTTTAATCCTAGCCCCCGGGGAGGCGGAGTCAGGCGGATCTTTGTGAGTTCAAGGCCAGTCTGGTGTACAGAGTGAGTTCCAGGACAGCTGGGGCTACAGGGAGACCCTGTTTCAAAAAGACCAAATAAATAAATAAATAAATAAATAAATAAATAAATAAATAAGAAAAAAAAGTAAATATTAGAAACTGAACTGCATTGGAGAAATGACTCAATTAGTAAAGTACTTTCCAGGCAGGCATGAGGACTTGTTTGGATCTGCAAAATCCACATAAAGTGTCCAGCATGATGGTGTGTGCTGTAACCCCAGCTCAGAATGTGTGTGTGTGTGCCTGTGTGTGTGTGTGTGTGTGTGTGTGTGCGCGTGTTTGCTGAGACACGTGGATCCCTGAAGCTCATTAGCCAGCTGACCTAGCCAAATCCATGAGCTTCAGGTTCAGTCAGTGATCGTGTCTCAGAAAATTAGTGTGGAGAATAATCAAGGATAGCCCTTGACCTTGGGCCTCCACATGTGCACACCTACACATACACACATACAACACACATAACACCACTGTTTTGTGACACCATTTTTGAGGTGATATGAACTCTATCCCTGTAGGGAGCTGATGCCAGACCAAAGTAACAATACCACCAAAATCCAACTTGGTAAAGCAATGAACACTGGGATCCCAGCCAATGGATGGCACAGCCCCCCATTAACATCACAGTAGGGTTCTCCATAGAACAAAGGAGGACTTTCAGAGACAATTCTTAATCAGTTCATAAATGTTGAGTGGGGGATAACAGCAAGAAGGGCGCCCACAAAATAGAAAGCAAGACTCTGGATAGCAAAGGGGCAGCAGGCACAGGGGACTGGGTCAGTCTCGAAAGGAGGTGTGACTCATCCTCTGATGCTAGGGAAAACCGAGAGGGACATGTCCACAAAGACATTTCCAGCTATGGACACTGGGCAGCAGAATGCTTCCCACCTGATAGCTTCACTCTTGTTGGTGGTATAAGACGGAAGGCCACTAGTTTACAAAGACAGAGGTGGGCTCAGGGCAGAGTGTCCAGAACAGAGTGGCTGTGTGCAGTCCCACACCCTACTGCCCTCTCTTGGGAGGATTTGGAATGAACTAAACTTATTAAAATCCTAGTGTGTTTGTTTTTCATCACTATAACAAAACACCTGAGAAAATTGACTTTCAAGGATAAAAGAGTTATTTTCCCTCATGTTTTCTGAGGTTTCACTTCTTGATTGTTGACTGATTGCTTCGGGGTCTGTGGCAGGGCAGAAGCTTATGATGGGAACTTGTGACAGAGGAAGCTGCTCACCTTCTCGTGACTGGGAAGTGAAAGAGACTGGATGGGGTCCCAGCATCGTTCAGGGTTATGGTTCCTTCCTAGCAAGATGCCTGATTCCTACTTGGCACGCTTCTTAAAGGTCCTATCACTTCCCGATAGTGCCCCAGTCCGATCCTTGGAGGGATGCTCAAGACCCAGCCTGAAGCATCTGACACAGTTCAGCAGCTCTATTTTAGTGACTATAACTATTTCTAGTATGTTTTTTTTCTTTACATCCTATGCATTTCAAAGCAATCCATTTCCCCCCCGCAAAATTATCAAACATAAAAAACTGGCAGAAGCTATACAGGGAGAATTAGGCTATTCATCACTTGGATTATACAATTTATTTTATTATTATTATTTTTTTGGTCTTTTCGAGACAGGGTCTCCCTGTAATCCCAGCTGTCCTAGAACTCACTCTGTAGACCAGACTGGCCTTGAACTCACAAAGATCCACCTGCCTCTGCCTCCCAAGTGCTAGGATTAAAGGCGTGCACCACCACGCCCGGCATACAATTTATTTTAAATTTAGGTTGATTTCAATTTGAAGCACAGTTAGGAAATGGAGTGATTATAAATGTTGTTTTTGGGCACTAATGGATACTTACGAAGACATTGAGAAGGGAGCTCTTTTTATTTTATTATTTTTATTTTATTTATTTATTTTTTAAAAAATTTTTATTTATTTATTTTTAAATTTTTATTTATTATTTTTCATGTATATGAATGTACTATCTGCATGTGCCGCAGAGGTCAGAAGAGGGCATCGGATTCCCCTAGAGCTGGAGTTAAAGACAGTTCTCAGCTGCCATGTGGGTGCTGGGGATTGAACCCAGGTCCTCGGTAAGAGCAGTCGGCACTCTTAACCGCTAGGCAATCTCTCCAGCCCCTATTCATTATTTTTTATGTGTATGAATGTACTGCCTGCATGTAGGTTTGTACACCCGTGTCACGCAATGCCACGGAGGTCAGAAGAGGGCATCGGATTCCGCTGGAGCTGGAGTTAAAGATGGTTCTTAGCCACTATGTGGGTGTCGGAAATAGAACCCTGGTCCTCTGCAAGAGCAGTTGGTGCTCTTAACCGATGAGCCATCTCTCCAGCTTATGGGAGCTCTTTTTAACTGTTCTCATCCTCTGTATTGGACAAGGCTCTCCGGAGTAACAGACCATAGGGTATGCACATTGTCAGGAGTTGACTCCTTTTCTAGAACTACAGAGTAAACTGGTAAGCTAGTGAGGGTAATGTAGCTCCAGCCAGAATCTGAAGGCCTGAGAACTAGCAGGGCTAATGGTGTGCTTACTGTGAGCCTGGCAGGTTTCATGCAGGAAGAGACAGTGTCCTGCTTTGAATAAGGATGTTAGGCATGAAGAATTCTCTCCTACTGAGAGGAGAGTCAGCTTTCCTGTTTTACTGATGCCTTCAAATCTTGAACAAGCCCCTCTCCTCTTATGGAGGGAGGCCAATCGGCTTATTCAACCTGTTAATCTAAATGCTAATCTCACCCCAAAACACAGCAACACACACAAACCTAAAAGAACTTTAACCTTGAGTTTATTGGAGGTGACACCATTATCACCACAGCCTCTTCACCCCATGCAGTAATCATTACAGATGTCTTTTTGTACTCTCCTCTTGATTTTGTAGTTCTGTGAATTCCTAGCTCACCACGTAAGGTCCTTAGTGGTTGATGATAGATTTAAGTTAATGGAGAGGAGAGGTGGTGGTCTCAAGAGAGAGACACTGAGAGGAATTGTCCTCCAGGGGAAAGCTTCATTAGGGAAGCTATTAAAGCTACGCAGGGTGTAGCAGGATTTCAAAGAGGGGGAGCACTCTGTCCTGAAAAGTAGAGTTCTCCTCTTAAAGGTTTCCAAAGGAGAGGGGAGCCCTGGGCATGCTTAATAAGTAGCCTATAGGACATTCTAACAGTTAGACACCAGCAGGAAGGGGAGGGATTCAGCCCTCTGTGTTCACAAAGTTAAAGCAGGTAGCCTGCTGTCTGCCCTCTCTTGGGAGTAACTTTGCAGGTAAGAGAGAAGGGGGGTGGGGTGAGGGTTGGGGGACTGATTTGAGAGGCCACAGCACCTGTGATATAACAGTTGAATGTCTCTTTATAAGTTATACTTTTTTTTTGTCTTTTTGAGACAGGGTCTCCCTTAGTCCTAGCTGGCCTAGAACTCACTATGTTGACCAGGTTGGCCTTGAACTCACAGAGACCCACCTGCCTCTGCCTCCTGAGTGCTGGGATTATTTATTATTTTTATTTTATGTGTATCAGTGTTATTACTTGCATGTATGTAAGTGAACCCGTGTTACACAATGCCTATGGAGGTCAGAAGAGGGCATCGGATCCCCTGGAACTGGATTATAGATGGTTGTTAGATACCCTGTGGGTGCTGGGAATTGAACCCAGGTCCTCTGCAAGAACAGTCAGTGGTCTTTTAAAAAAAAGTTATTTTTATTTTTATTTTATTTTATTTTAAGTTGAACTTTAGAGTACACATAGCATCAAAGTAACATAAATGAAACGTGATACCAAAAAAAGCATCAAAATACAGTGATACTTTAACATGGAAATTCCATTTTTTCTCCAACTTGTATTGCTTCAATATATATATATATATATATATATATATATATATATACATACATACATAAATAANACATATATACACATATCACCTGAGTTGGAAGATTTTTTTCTTCCTTCTTTCCTTCTTTCTCTTTCTTTCTTTCTTTCTTTCTTTCTTTCTTTCTTTCTTTCATTTTTTTTTTTTGCCAAAAGATGTCATATTTTCCTCAAGGAAGTGCTTGAAGTTTCCTCCTTGGCAAGCCCAAACAGCCATCAATCCTGCCCCCCGTGCTCCACACTGGGGTCCCTCCCCGACCATGGTCACCCAAATGAGGTGTCCAGCAAGCATGTGTCCTGTCTTGATCTTCCTGCACTGGTCTCCATGACACAGCCTGGGTAGTCCAACAATGGCAATCTATACTCTGAAGAGGCTGAAATCCCAGTAGCCACTCAGTCCACAAGCTGGATATCTCAGTAGTCCCCATCTGGCATCAAAGGTTTGGAGGATTCTCAAGTTTTATATCTGAAGTACAATTTCTCAGACCTTACTGATTATTTATTTATTTCTGGTTATACTTTCCTTTTGGATGCTTAAGGACACAGCCCAGATTAACCAAGGTTTTTGTTTTCTCAAGGTCAATTGAGGATCTGGTCTTCAAGGGTCACTCAGTTGTTGTTTTTTTTTGGGGGGGGGAGCCCCTGGCTCCTTTTGGCTTTTCAATCACCAGTTCCATCCACTTGAGCACAGTTAGGTCTTGCTAGACCAGGCTTCCCTTTTTGAAGCATGAACAGACTTTCCTCTTTATAGACTGGACACTGGCCAAAGTCCCATTAGTGGATCTCCAAGACCTCCCTGCACAGGAAGACTGGTGACTCACATTTGCAGGACATTTCAAGAGATGCCCCCATGCATATTCCCCTGAGACTTCGTTGACCTCTGAGGGCAAAGAATAAAATAATCCCTTAGGTCCCTCAGCGAAATTGGTATAGGTATTAAGTATGGTCATTAAGCACCCAGAAAGGCTAAGTTACACCAGCCTGATACATCACACTTATACTAAAATTGTATCCTCTGAAAATTGTGTGTTATTTCCATATATTTCTTGATTCACGTTTTTCCATTTTAACTTTATGTTACTTTAAAATATGTATACATGCCCACCATCATATACCAAAAATCCATAGTCTGAAAATAAATGGTAGGTTAGTTCTAGAACCTGTCTAAGGATTCATAATATAAGAGCATAGTTGTGTTCAGATTATGAGGAATATAACATTAATGTTGCTCAGTTTGCCATACAGCTAGGTACTTGGTACTAGCATCCACAGATGAGGGATGCCATTTGTCTTTTGTTTTTCTGGGACTGTGTTACTTCACTTAACATATTATCTTCTAGTTCCATCCATTTACCTGCAAATTTCATGATATCATCTTTCTTTACTGCTGCATAGAACTCCATTTTGTAGATGTACCACATATTCTCTATCCACTCGTCAGTTGAGGGGCACTTGGGTTGGTTCCAGCTCTTCACTATTGTGAAGAGAGCTGAGATAAATAAGAACAGCTAGTACTCTTAGAAATGGGCTGACCCATTTCTCCAGCCCTGGTTGGTGGCCTTTTAGCAAATTCATTCTCAATGTTTTTCTCTTTATTTATTGATAAAAGAGAAAAGACTTTCCTGCTTCTTACTTTTTTTAACTTGTTCATAATTTCTTTGTTTGAAAGATAGTAAGTGCACACCAAGTCCAGTAAATCTCAAGGCTTTAAAATTCACTCTGTCATCTATTCCACAGATATTTATTCACCCTGAATTTGGGATGTCTGGAAAACCAAGATGAACAACACATAGCTCATGACTTTAATGGACTCGCAGTCTTGCAAAGACTGTAGCCAGTGCTGGAGTGTCAGAGGTAGAAGGACTCTGTCTTCTCAGTCACTCCTCCTGCACAGGTAGAAATATGGGCCTCGAGATCCGGAAGCAGTGGGCAGATTAGAGTGAGCGGTCAGCTGGTAAGAAGGACCCCAAGGTGACTGCTATGAGTGTGTACCTGGCCCTGAGCATTGCTATGAGTGCATACCTGGCCCTGAGCACTGCTATGAGTGTGTACCTGGCCCTGAGCACAGCTCCAGAGAAATATGCAACCGGGCAGGCTGAGGCTCCAGAGACTGGCCCTGACCACCATGTGACCTCCCAGGCTCCCTGCAACCCACTGTTTTATTAAAAAAATATTTTATCTATTTTTTAGAGATGGAGAGATGGCTCAGCAGTTAAGAGCACTGGCTGCTCTTGCAGAGGACCCAGGCTCAGTTCTCAGCACCCACATGGTAGCTAATAACCAACCATAACTCCAGTTCCAGGGGATCTGATGCCCTCTTCTGATCTCCACAGGCATTGCATAACATAGCTGCACTTACATGCATGAGGACAATATACTCATACCCACAAAATAAAAATAGCAATTAAAATATTAAAAATATATTTTATTTATTTTTAAATTTTTTATTTTTTTTGGTCTTTTTAAGACAGGGTCTCCCTGTAGATCTGGCTGTCCTGGAACTCTGTAGACCAGGCTTGCCTTGAACTCACAGAGATCCTCCTGCTTTTGCTTCCCAAGTTCTGGGATTAAAGGGGTGTGCCACTATGCTTGGCTAAAAAATATATTATTTATTTATTTATTTATTTATTTATTTATTTATTTATTTAGTCTTTTCGAGACAGGGTCTCCCTTTATCCCCAGCTGTCCTGGAACACACTCTGTAGACCAGGCTGGCCTTGAACTCACAAAGATCCGCCTGCCTCTGCCTCCCAAGTGTTAGGATTAAAGGTGTGCGCTAGCACTTGGGAGGCAGAGGCAGGCGGATCTTTGTGTGTTCAAGGCCAGCCTGGTCTACAGAGTGAGTTCCAGGACAGCTGGGGCTACAGGGAGACCCCGTCTCGAAAAGAGCAAAAAAAATAAATAAATAAAGGTGTGCGCTATTTTATTTATTTTTATGTCATGGGTATGAGTGTTCTGCCTGCCTGTTTGTAAGTGCACCACGTGTGTGTACTGCCTGTAGAGGTCAGAAGAGAGCATTAGATCCCTGGAACTGGAGTTATGCACAGTTGTTAGCCACCATGTGGGTGCTGGGAGTCCAATTTGGGTCCTCTTCAAGTGCAGCCACAGCTCTTAGCTGCTGAGCCATCTCTCCAGCTTTAATTTTATTCTTATTTATGTGTATGTGTGTGTTTGTATGCACACATACATGTCAGTGCCTGCAGAGGCCAGAAGAGGACATCAGATCCTCTGGAGATGAAGTTATAGGCAATTGTGTGTCACCCAGCATGGGTATTGGGAACCAAACTCTGGTCGGCTGGAAGAAGAACAGATGCTCTTAACTACCGAGCTGTCTGTCTGTCTCATCTCACCCAGTGCATTTTATTTTATTTTATTTTATTTATTTATTTATTTATTTATTTATTTATTTATTTATTTTTACAAAGTTTTTTTTTTTATTTCCAAAAGGAATTGATTAACTCTTCAGCTAATTTACATGCTTCCAAATTCAACTTGAAAACATATGATTTAAGCAAAGATTTACAAATATTTTCAAAATCAGTCATTGAAACAAAATGTTATGACTATTTCTTTTTTTTTCTCTTTTGTTTGTTTATTGTTAAGGGATTCTACAATATAATAACACAGTTGTTTTCATATAACATTGATGTTACTCAGTTTGCCATACAATTAGGTAATTGGTGCATTTTGCAAATATCTTTGTCCAAATTTTGAACAACCCAAGGTTCCCATAGTCCAGTTGGTGATGCTTGTATGCACAGGCATGTTTATCAATTAGGAGTCCAGTCTATATTGCTGTAGTCTCATGATTTACCCCTATCTCTCCACAGCTCTTACATTCTACCATGCCTTCTCTTCTGCAATTTGTTCCCTAGGCTTTGGGAAAGGGGCACAAGTGCATTTTAAAACGTAAAATCACGCTGGGCATGGTGGCATACGCCTTTAATCCTAGCACTCAGGAGGCAGAGGCAGGCAGATCTTTGTGAGTTCAAGGCCAGCCTGGTCTACAGAGCGAGTTCCAGGACAGCTGGGACTACAGAGAGACCCTGTCTCAAAAAGATAAAAAAATAAAAAATAAAAATAAAAATAAAATGTGGTCACTCACTTTTCTCTTCTTCAACAAGGAATGGTACAAGTTTTTTCTGATCTTTCCCCACCTGCACCTGCACTCAGGTTCACCTTTCCTCAGTCTTCATGGGTCACCTTTCCTCAGTCTTCACGGGTCACCTTTCCTCAGTCTTCACGGGTCACCTTTCCTCAGTCTTCATGGGTCACCTTTCCTCAGTCTTCATGGGTCACCTTTCCTCAGTCTTCACGGGTCACTTTTCCTCAGTCTTCATGGGTCACCTTTCCTCAGTCTTCATGGGTCACTTTCTCGTCTCTCACCTCCTACCTTCACCAACCTCCATTCCCAACAAAAGGCCACATGCTGTCAACACTC
This sequence comes from Rhizomys pruinosus, assembly GCA_009823505.1. Lineage (NCBI taxonomy): Eukaryota > Metazoa > Chordata > Mammalia > Rodentia > Spalacidae > Rhizomys > Rhizomys pruinosus. The sequence continues at coordinate 2,714,343 of VZQC01015735.1, forward strand.
TGCTACCAAATTTACTTTTCTTTTCCTTGTAGAGAACCAGATTTGGGGAGTGTGAGAGGCCTGGTCTTGTACCTCCTTAAGGTATCTACTCTTTAAGCCAGGATCCTCTGCCAATTAGAGCAGTTCTCCAGCCCCTAAACCTGTCTTCTGTACTGCTAGTCACTGAGAGAACACTGGGGCCCAGTGCCCTTCAGAAAGAAGTGGGGCTAGGGAAAACCAGCTCTTCAAGGCCACTAGTTAGAGTAGAGATATGTATGCATCTCTTTTCCAATAGGCTGGCTCAATTTTAAACATGGAACTGTTGTGTGGGAGAGAGAAAGCTACATTCTGCACCAAATGGGCCTTTGAGCTCTGTAACTCCCATCTACCTGAGAGCGGTCTTGTACCCTTTGGAGCTTGTGTTGCTGCAGTTAGGCACAGTATCAATGTGGGTGTATGTTTTTACCTCCAGGGGGCATGTGTTAGAGATGAAATCTGATTGTTCATTTTCAGAGGTGTCTCAAGACAGCTTTGGTCCAACTACAAATGAACAGAAAACACAGGACCCCGCTAATGCCCTCTATCTTTTCCTACCATCCAAACTCTGCTAAGCCAATCACAAAAACTAGAAGCTAAGAATAGAAAATTACTTACAGTGAAGCTTGCATGCAATGGACCTTGCGTGCATCCAATAAATTTCAAAATAAATAGGATGTGGGACTGGAGAGATGGCCTAAGAGAAGAGAGTAAAAAAAGAAAAATCATAAAAAGGAATAACTTTTTTTAAGGATAGAGCGATTACCTCTCTGCATAGGTACCCTTTTTCTATCCCAGCACCACCCAATGCAGTTAGAACTTTCTGGAAACTCATTCCCAGGATACTTCCAGTTCCAGGTCATCCGTGACCCTCTTCTTACCTCCGCGGCTACTGGTTCCACTACATGTCACAGACTTGACTGCAGACCAGTATAGATTCATAAACATAACTTCGAAATAAATAAAATTAAAATAAAAAATAAATAAATAGAAATAAAATGAGCAATGGTGAATCAACAGCATGGTTTTCTTGAGAAAAAGAAGTGTAAGCACAGAGGAAAGATAAGACCTAGGTGATATATATGTCAGATTGCAGCCTCCTGTTTAATCAGTAGAAGGGAAGAAGGGCCATGCACTCAGGACTTAGAAACTGTTCTCTGAAACAGGTAACCATCAAGTGTGATCATTTGGGAAATGACATATTTCATGGAGTTATGACATAAACAGCTTCAAAGGTTCTTGAGATTGAGTGTCAGCCACTGTGTATTTTTGATTGGATCTCCTCTTCCAAACAGTGTTGCATTTAGAAAAGAAATGGATAAGTAGAAAAATTCCCCAATTATCAACTCCCCAGTGGGGTGATTCTCAGCCGGTTCTGATATCTGTTTCTCAAGCCTTGTCAACCAGGATTAAGGCCTTGGTCAACACAAAGCAGAAGCCCACTTGTACCAATCTTGCTACAGTAAAGCGCTCTCACAGCGTGCTCCACCTCCATCCTGCTATTCTCCAACTTCCTCTCTGTGCTTGTAGAGTCACCTCAAAAATAGAGCTGTGCGCGGGCGCCTTTATCTAGCACTGGAGGAGAGCGATAGGCGGATCTTTTGGTGGTTCAAGGCAGCTCGGGGTCTACAGAGTGAGTTCCAGGCCAGCTGGGCTACTGAGGAGGACCTGTCTCAAAAGACAAAAACAAAAAAATGTAAAAAAAAATAGGCAGTGCATGTAATTCGTCCTGGCCTGCTCAACTTTTTTACCTCCTTTTTTTTTTTTTTCTTTTTTTTTTTTTTGGCGTCTTTTTTTGAGGACAGGGTCTCCTGAGCTCTGGCTGTCCCTGGAACTCACTATGTAGACTCAGGACGCATGGCCTCGAACTCACAGAGAGCCGTGTGACCTTTGCCTCCCAAGTGCTAGGATTAAAAGGCGTGAGCCACCACGCCCGGCATTTATTTATTTCTGTATGTTTATCAATGTACTGTCTGCATGCAAGTTTGTGCACCCGTGTCGTGCAATGCCTCAGAGGTCAGAAGAGGGTGTCGGATTCCCCTGGAACTGGAGTTCTCCTGGAATTGGAGTTTCAGACAGTTCTCGGCCACCATGTGGGTGCTGGGGATCGAACCCAGGTCCTCTGTAAGAGTGGTCGGCGCTCTTAACCACTAGGCCATCTCTCCAGCCCTTTTTTTTTTGGTCTTTTTGAGACAGGGTCTCCCTGTAGCTCTGGCTGTCCTGGAACTCACTCTGTAGACCAGGCTGGCCTTGAACTCACAGAGATCCACCTGACTCTGCCTCCCAAGTGCTAGGATTAAAGGCGTGCACCACCATGCCTGGCATAGACTTTTTTTCCTTTTAAAGAAACTTAAGACAATATTGAAATTATGGTTCAGGAAAGGTAGAGTGTTTATGAGTTCCAGGCCACTGGACTACATAGTAACACCCTGTGGGGGTTGGTGATCCTGCATGGGAACAGATTGTGAAGAGGGTTCACACAAGAGACTGCTCCAGTACAACTTGGGGACACACGTCAGAGGATGCAAGTCCAATTTATTCTTTACAACAGGCCATTTACATAGGTATTGTGATCTCCCAGTGGCCAATCCAGACCCCCTATGCTATGCACTTCTCCAGCCCGTGGGGCAGGCCCAGGAAAGGACATATAGGTGAGTAAACCAGTTTGTGGCACATGTAAGCCCCCAAGTGCCCACATCTCCCCCGTTTTTTTTTTTTTTTTCTCATAGAAGTGGTGGTTAATTTCCTTTGTCTGCCCCAAATGGCCATGGCTACTCTGCAAAAGCACTAAGACTAATCACTACCCAAGTAAAAACCCAATACAGGGAAAACCAATTAGTAAACACAGGCTACAAACACAAGCAACATCCAGGCAAACCCAATTAACAAGCATCTGTGTCCAATTTCATACAGATCAGCAGAGAATGAAGGAACCTGGTTGTGCCCCAAGGTCCTCATGTCCAGCTGGAAAGGTCTGCACAAAGAAGCATGCTGATCAAACAAAAGTCCAGTCCATTTTTGCTGTGATTTCACAATTTCACCTCCCCTCTTTGGGCCTTACAAACTGGCATGCCAACCTCTTCCTCAAAACTCCCTGGGCCTTGGAGGGGAGAGCAAGAGAGAGTCTCTGAGATGACACATCATGCTCCTGGGTCTGTCCAAGCTCTGTTTTTAATTGACTGGTGGCTCACCCAGGAGTCTCCTTTTAATTCTATCAATAAAACACAAATAGTAAGAAGCATTGACACCTAAGCCATTACAACAAGTTACGTTATGGGCACAAACACAAATGTTTAGATGGCAATTTAGTTTGGGAACTGTGGGCTTTTGTCCAAAAGAATGGCAATAACTTTCTGATGTGGTCTATAAAGTCTCCTGCCACTAGATGGTACCAAGCTTACAGTATCAGTCATGTGTCCTACCCCCCCCCCCAAGGAGTGCCAGAATTTTTCTGGGTGTACATGTACCTGGCTGCCACTAGTGCACTCTTCTTTGGTATGTGAAGGTGCAGCATATGAGGTCTGCAGTTGAACCTCAGAGACCATCTCCTTCCAGTGATCTGCATAATACTCTCCAGCACCTTGAAGGTCAGCTGTCAATTTGCAGCACAAGGTCTCAACACAATCATTCCTTTTTCATGCTCATACCACATCCGTCTCTTCAGCAGTGGGGTCTTACTGTCCACTTCTTGCATGCACCCAAGATCACGGGCAAATAGCCTGGCCAACAACACCTGGTGTGGCAGTCTACACCTGGCACAGAAGCCTGTATCTGCCAATGTGTCTCACCCAACCGTAAATCTCTCAAGGATTTCATGATCATACTTGGCATTGGTGCTCCCTTTAAATGAATTTTTGTCTTTATCTTTGTTTTTTGGTGTAATGACTACCTTTCCAATAGATCTCACATTTGTTAATCAGTTAAGAGGGACACAAAGGAAGCCACCAGTCAAGTCCCATAAAGAGTCATTACCATAATAATTGACTCTCCTCACAGCCAGGAGGAGAGGTGAAAAGTCTCTCACACTGGAGTTTAAGTAAAACCTGAGAACATTAGGACAGAATGTGAGCACTTGTTTAATTTGAAAAACAGAACCCAGAGAGATGCCAGCAGGAACAGTGGAGTAGGCACATGTGCCTAGGCAGACTTCCCTACCTGGTCTGCCATACTACTGGTAGTCAGGGCAGCACACAGAAGGGCCAACAACAGGGGCCTGTGGCTGGCACCATTCATGGAGGTCTCAGGCTCTACACCTATGGCCCAAGCAACCTGAGGGCCCCCCATGTCACTCTATGTGGTAGCTCCTGGTGAAGCAGCATTTTTCTAGACTTCTTCCATTTCTCCTTGATGTGAAGATGAACCAAACTCTCTGCCTGTGGCTCCTGGTCCATCCTTTATAGTCCAAGGACAGACACTTCTCACCAGCACCCAGATTGGTTGTGGCTCTGTCTATGGGATTACACAGGCACAGCCTCTTCTCAAGATCAGCAGGGAATCTGGACCCTTACATTGTCCAGACATTGGATCTCACCATTGGTAAATGGTTCCTCATTATGCCTTGTCAGAGGGCTCCAATGCTTGAGGACTGGAGTTACCATTTCCGATTTCAAAATTGACAGAAAATTTATATAAAGAGTGCTCTGCACACTTTTATTGTAGGGAGAAGATGCATAGGGCTCACCTTTCTGTTTTTGTAATCATTCCTTTAAAGTTTTGTGTATTCTTTCAACAATGCCTTGGCCCTGAGGATAATAAGGAATACCAATTATGTGAAAGGTATTCCACAAAGTGCAGAAGCACTTAAACTGGACGCTGGTATATGCCAGGCTATTATCAGTTTTTAATTGATGTGGGACGCCCATAATCAATATGCCGTGGAACAGGCATTGGCAAACTTTGGCTGCAGATTCTCCTGTCATAGGAGTAGCCATTACATAATGGGAATAGGTGTCCTCAGTGACATGCACATACTTAAGATGACCAAAAGGAGAGTGATGAGTAATGTCCATTTGGCAAAGAGCATTGGCCTTTAGGTCATGGGGATTAATTCCCAAAGGCTGGAGAGGGCCTAGGGGCAGAAACAGGACACAGGTGTTGGAGTTATGGAATAATTGTTTACAAATTTGCAATCCCATTAATTACTTAAAAAAATTTTTTTTTTTGAGACAGGGTCTCCCTGTAGTTCTGGCTATCTTGGAACTCACTTTGTAGACCAGGGTGGCCTTGAACTCACAGAGGTCCACCTGCCTCAGCTTCCCAAGTGCTAGGACTAAAGGTGTGCACCACCATACCCGGCCCATTAATTACTTTTATTTTATTTATTTTTTATGTGTATGAATGTACTGTCTGCATGTAGGTTGGTGCACCCATGTCGTGCAATGACTTGGAGGTCAGAAGAGGGTGTCGGATTCCTCTGGAACTGGAGTTAAAGATGGTTCTCAGTAGCCATGTGGGTGTTGGAACTTGAACCTGGGTCCTCTGCAAGAGCAGTCGGTGCTCCTAACCACTAGGCCATCTCTCCAGGCCCTAATTACTTATAATATAGGCATTATATATCATGAGACAAACAACAATGACCTTTTTTGAAATTGGTTTATCCCTTAGCTGTTCTTAAATTTACAATGTCTTTACTTTCAGGCTGTTTGAATGTATTAATAGGCTGGAGTCTGGAGTGGAAGGGCCAATTCCATCCGAGAGTCAACCTTTCAGTGACCTCAAACAGTATGTGATGATACAACAACAATTTATACAAGACCAATTAAGAACTGACAATACCAAAAGTATGAAGTAAATAGTTGTTATGAGCTGGATTTATCTGCAGTTGTTGTAGTTGACTCTTTAATACACAGGAACCTGGAAAGTCATAAGGGATTAAAACATAAGCACACACACACACACACACACACACACACACACACACACACACAATGTTAAAGGGAAAAATTTGTTAGACTGTCCTGGGGGAGGAAATTACATTATTGTTTGATACTCAAGGAGAAATACAAAACAGTTCCCCAAATCTCCATTTAAATTAGACCAAGATTTTTAGCTTATGTTGTTGATGAGAATTTTACCAATAGCTTGTAAAATGCAGTTTATTTGAGACAGGGTCTTCCTGCAGCAGCTGGCCTGGAACTCAATACCTAGCTGATGCTGGCTTCAAACTCTCACAGAAGTCTGCCTGCCTCTGCCTCCGGAGCACTGGAATCAAAAGCCTGAGGTACCAAGTTAGTCTCAAAATGCAGTTTAAAGCAGACTTAAGCATGAAGAGCAACTATTAAGAAATAGTTGCTCTAGGGCAAGATCTGGAAACTAGCAGTCTCCCAGGAAGATATCTCAGCCCCCACATCTGTGCAAAGCAGTCTGGCGCACAGGACTTTCTTTTTCAAGGGCTGGGATTAAAGGCATGGGCCAGCACACCCTTCTGGCCAAAACCCCTCCTTTCCCCCCCGCCCCCTAGGGCACCAGGTTCAGGAATGCATTAAGATTATCTCTGGAGCAAAGCTTTTTAAAATGGAGTGAAATTAAAAGACCAGAGTAAATTTTGATGCCTAGGATTTAAGGTAAAAAAACATGTATATATTTACTTAAAGATGTTTAAGGTACCCAGGTTTATAAACAAAAATATTTATATTTTGGTTAGCCATGCCAGGATGGAATTTAAACCCAATAGTTTATTTTGTTCACAAGAATGGAGAAAAAATTTATGTGGCCACAGCTGAAAACCATCTTGAGACATAGCAACACGTTTCTGTGCAAAGACAGGCCAAAACCTGTGCCTGAGGCTGGTGGCCTCGTGGCTGCAAGATTGATAGTCTTTCAGCCAGCATACAACCATGAAGCTGATGGCTTTGTGGTCAAACCCAGCTGGGAAGCTGTTGGAATCTCCAGCCCCTACGCATGGACAAACCTGTAGCCAGAGGCTGGTGGCCTTCATGACCACCCAACCATTTGGGGGAACCAGCCCCACAATTGCACAAGGGAAAAGCTATCAAGGAAGAAAGAAAGGCCAAAAGCAGAGAATGGGGGGGGGGGACGTTGGGTGGCAATGTCACATAGTTGCCAGCCTAAAAGAGAGGCTCCCTAAAATACAGATTCCCCATCCTGCTATGTTTCTGGGGCTTGCATGTGCTTGGTGGGTGGGTGATCTTGCATTGGAAAAGGTGAATAGGGTACGTGTGTGAGACTGCTCTAGCACAACTTGGGGATACACATCAGAGGGTGTAAGTCCGATTTATTCTACACAACAGCCATTTATGCCGGGCATGGTGGCGCACGCCTTTAATCCTAGCACTCGGGAGGCAGAGGCAGGAGGATCTTTGTGAGTTCAAAGCCAGCCTAGTCTACAGAGTGAGTTCCGGGACAGCTGGGACTACAGGGAGACCCTGTCTTGAAAAGTCCCCAAAAAATAAAAATAAAAATAAAAAACAAACAACAGCAACAAAACAACAACAGGCCATTTATACAGGTATTGTGACCTTCAAGTAGCCAATCCCAGACCCCCTACACCACGTACCACTCCAGCCTGTTTACATAGAATAGGAGTTCACAGATTTGTACCACCCACCACCCGACGTGGTCCCTGACCTGTTACTGCATGCATGCTTGATTTTGGGACTATCAACCTCATACCTGGCTCTTCAGCTTGTTTGTTGTGGGAGTCAGCAGCTCTGCAGCCATGTATTTGGCCATAAGACTATCGGCCCTGCGCGTGCCCTCTTCAGCCAGTCCAACCTGGGGTAAGGAGCCCCACAACTGGCACCTTTTAATAGGGACCTGAAGCAATTTGGTGAGTCATGGGCATGGGAACCCCTGGAAAAATGGGGAATCTATCTTCTAGGGAGTCTCTCTTTCAGGCTGAACAACTTAGGGACATTGTCTTCCAATGTGCCTCCTGGCTGTCTGCTTTGAGGCTTTTCTTCTTCATTGTAACGATTCTCCTCCAATGTATGGGCCAGAAACATTACTATCCCTGAGGTATAGCAGGCTCAATTCAAAAGCGAAAGTGAAAATACCCCTTCCTGCGCTGACTCTAGCGCTGCTCCTGAGGCTTTTGCCCTGGAGCCAAAATCCGTCCCTTCGATAGACCTTAAGGATGCTCAGGTCCTCAGTCCTTCCCACAAACCTGTACTCTCTCCTCTTTATGCCTATACTGAACCCACAGCTGCCGTTTTGACTCACTTAGATGTGGGCCATCCACTGGCTCCTCAGCCTTCCAGGACTCTGCTCAGTGGGATCATGCATGGGTGTGCCCCCCTCACTTTTCCTGTTAACACCGTGCCTACTCTACAGTGCCAACTTCTTTGGTATCCTCATGACTCTAACACCATCAAGGACCTCTGTGAAGCCATTTCTAGAGATGGTCTGTGCTCTCTGTATGTAGAGAGCCTTTTAGATCACTTTTCCTTGAGTCTTAATACTCCTCATGAATGGAAACACATGGCCCAGGCTGTCTTAGTGCCCAGTCATTTCTTAAGATGGAAGGCCTTTTTTCATGATCAATGTGAACCAGGCAGAGAGGAATCACTGTACTGGAGTACAGATTTCTAAGCATCAACTCCAGCGGGAAGGTCAGTTTTAGAGTGACCTTGTAGGCCAAGCCCACAGCTCCCCACTGACATTTGACCAGGTATGCTCTTGCACAGTGCAGGCCTGGAGGCAGCTCCCTCAGGTTGGGGGGTCTGTCTCCTTTTTCCCCTAACAGCCAAAGGAGGACTTTCCTCAGCTCCTTAGCTGGGTTACTGAGGGAGTAGAAGGGAAGGTCTCCCATGGGGAAGCCCCTGAGACCTTCATTAAGGAACTGGCATATGAGGGTGCTAACACTGACTGTAACAGAGTCGTCTTTCCAGTTCACTCTAAACCACGTAAGCCTGGATAATAGCTACTCAGTGTTGGCACAAGAGCTTCTGATATGGTGGCTTTGGCCCAGGCCTTTGCTTCTGCCCTGTACCACCATGGAAGATGCTCCCAAATGTTGGGGTCGTGGCCAAATGGGTCACTCGCAAGTGTCCTGCTCTTGTGCAGTTGCAGCTCCACCCAAGAGTGCCAAGTGCCCCCCCCATGCCTTGTCCAAAGTGCCAGAGCAGATTCCACTGGGCCTGGGATTGCTGCTGTAAATATGCTAAGGACAGTACCCCTATTTATTTTTAATTTTTAATTTATTTTTCCGCTATGTGTATGAATGTACTGTCTGCATGCAGTTCTGTGCACCCGTGTCGTGCAATGCTGCAGAGGTCAGAATAGGGTGTCAGATTCCCCTGGGACTGGAGTTCTCCTGGAATTGAAGTTTCAGACGGTTCTCAGCCGCCATGTGGGTGCTGGGGATCGAACCCAGGTCCTCTGCAAGAGCAGTCGGCACTCTTAACCGCTAGTTCATCTCTCCAGCCCTGACAGAACCCCTATTAATAAAGCTTTAAACTCCACCCTGGGCAGCTCCCAGCCTAGCAAGAAAGGGAACAAGGGCCCTGTCAGTCAAACCAAATGGGAATAGAAAGACCAGGGATCTTTTGGAGGGTTCCCCTTGAGGAGACCTATAAGCCCTGAATGGAAATTTACATAGGGGATAAGCTTTTTAAATGTTTATTGGTACTTGAGTGGAGTGAACCATCATCGGGGAGGAGGAGGTTCTGAAAGAACGGAAACTAATGGAGGGCTTTGGTCCAGGGTGTGAGAGGAAACGTGGCATCTAAGACATCTACCCGAACTATGGTTTAGAGAGACTTAGATGGGGGACAGGAGTCCATTAAGCCCCTAATTATGCCTGGCCTGGCTCATAACTTGTTAGGCAGGGATTTCCTGGATGCCTCAGGGGTAGTCCTAACTATGGATGATAAAGTCTCTTATAATTAAGTGGTAGACTCCCAAGTCCTAGACCAAGGTTCCCAATACCCCCAATTCTAAGGGCCACTGTTCTGTCATCACCTATTAAGCTAGAATGGGTGACTTTGACGCTCATCTGGGTAGAGCAGTGGCCATTTCCCTCATCTAAACTTACCACTTTGGAGTCCTTAGTTGCTGAGCAACTAGGTGCAGGGCGTACAGAACCATCTGTTAACCCATGGAACACCCCTGTCTTTGTAATTCAGAGAAACAGCAGGGGAAGATTTTTATGCTCCAGGACCTTAGGGCCATTAATGCTACAATGAAAAAGATGGGAACTACCCCACCTGGTCTCCTTGGCTCTCAGCTGTACTGATGGGCAACCACTCTGCCATTCTGGATATTAGAGATGGCCTCTTTTCTATTCCCCTGCACCCCAAGGGCTTCTCTCACCTTGCAATTACTGTTCCATTTACTGTTCCTCGTGGGAACCATTCCTCCCCCATGCAGAGATGTCAATGGAAACTCCTGCCACAGAGCATGAAAAATAGTCCCACAACTGTCAGGTTTTTGTTGGTCATGTTCTAAATAGGTTTTCTAAAATCCCAGTGTTTGACATCATCCACTACCTGGATAACATCCTCCTAGCTCACTGTGACAAGGTGGCCCTGGACTCCCTACTCCTGCAAGTCTTAGTGGCCCTTGAGGCTGCCCATTTAAAGGTTTCTCTGGAGGAAATTAGACTCGCCCCTTCCTGAGTTTCTGGGGTCAGTTCTGGAGACTCAGCTGATTTGGCCTCAGATGCCAAACAATTGAACTCCCTGAGATGTTTCCCCTTAATTAGCTCCAAAAGGCTTTGGGGGCTATTAACTGGCTGCGCCATGGCTTCATATCTCCTTGGAGGAGATGATCAGTTATATGACTGTATGAGGGGCTCTACAGACCCCTCTTTGCTCTACTGTGTGACCCGAGAAGCTCACATTGTTCTTCAGAGAATCAATGCTAAAAAAAAAAGAATCAATGCTGCTTTGCCACAGGCCTTCACTGTTAAGATTTGACTCGTTGCTTCCCTTAGTGGGGATAATTCTTGCTCCAGGAAATTGCACAGTGGGGGAAATATGGTGGTCTCATGGACTCCTGGAATGGCTGCACCCTGCATATCGCAGAGTCCAAAAGATAACCCCATCTGGAAGCAGTCGCCATCATGATTAGAATGCTTCATCTGAGAACTCTTCATCTTTTTGGCACAGAAACCTGAATACCTGATTCTCTCTTTTAATAAGGGCCTATGGATTGGCCCATTCAGCATAATGACCCCTTCACTATCTCTCTTGAAGGTTTTCCTGGTGCTGTTGATAATCACTTCCCTGACCATTGGCTCTTGGCCTGTTTCCAGTAGTTGCTGCTAATGGCCCCCCATTCTAGTATCCCAGGCCATCATCCCTGGAGCCCACCTCATATTCACTGATGCCTCCAATAAAGGGGCTCTGCAGGTGTCCATGGGCCAGATTCCTTCTCCAAAGTCTAGCATTTCTGGAAGCTGCACAAAGGCTTGGTACAGCTTAAAGAATTCTTTGCTAACTATCATGCCTGTCGGCTGTTCCCCTCTGAACCCATTAATCTTTTTACTGATAGCAAATACTGTGCTCCTATGATATCTTTGTTGCCTTATGCTGTATGTCAACTGGACCTTTCCAAACCACTTGATGCCCTCATCTTTCTCTCAAAGGACGCACTTGAGGCACACTCAGCCCCCCTTTTTATCCAGCATATCCCATCTCACTCTGAGCTGCCAGGGCCACTGGTGGCTCTCAATGATGAAGCAGATTGGCTGGCTGCAGAGGGCACACCTTCTTGCTACTCTGTCCTTTCACAATCTACTTGCTTGCACTCACAATTCCATCAATCAGCACATAGTCTACATGAAATTTTTCCCTCATTGACATTTGGTCAATGCAAACCACTGGTCCATACCTGTAAGACCTGTGCCCTATTTATGCTTTTGGGCCCTCTTCAGACCTTGGAGTTAACTCCTGTGGCCTAAAGACTAATGCTTTTTGGCAGATGGACATTACTCATTGCTCCCTCTTTGGTGGTCTCAAATACTTACATGTTACTGTGGATACCTAGTCCCACTATGTAATGGCTACTCCCATGACAGGAGAATCCTCAATTAAGGATTGCCAACATCTACTTTGCTGCATATTGAGCATGGGTGTCCCATATGAATTAAAAACTGGTAATTGCCTGGCATATACCAGTGTCCAGTTTAAATGTTTCTATGCTTTCTGGAATATCTCCCACATAACTGGTGACCCCAGCGATAACACATTGTTGAAAGAATGCATAAAACTTTAAAGGAGCAATTACAAAAACAGAAGGGGAGGCCTGTAACTGCCACCCCCATTACGCACTGCACAGAGCACTATTTACTATGAACTTTCTGTCAATTTTGAAACCAGACATGATAAACCCAGTCCACAAAATTGGAGTCCTCTGTCAGGGCATAATGAGATGCCACTGGTACTCTGAGGGGATCCAGTGTCAGGACAATAATGGGTCCAGACTCCCTCCTAACAATGGGGAGAGGGTTTGCTTGTGTCTTCCCACAGGCGGAGCCTCACCCCATCTGGGTTTTGGCTAGAAGCATTCATCCTTGGACTGCAAGAAATGGTTCAGGACCCACTGGAAGTGAAGCTGGCCCATCTGAGCATCCAAAAAGGGCAGAAATCCAGGAGAGTGCCATTCTACTGGAGGGTGACATGGGGGAACCGCAAGGTGCTGGAGCCACAGGTGCTGAGCCTGAGGCTTCTGGGGATGGTGCCAGATGTGCTCAACCTACAGTTTCTGGTGTCTTCCTCTTGGATTAGTGCCCTGCCTCTGATTTTTGGCAATAAATATGCCCTTAATCCTACTATGGGCCCTCACCTTACAATCAATTTGTCCTAATGAGAATACTTAACTTTAATCAAACTTAGCTGACATGAGGGACTTTCTGCACTTCCTCCCTACTGCAGAGGAGTCAATTATAATGATAATGGCTCCCTAGCAGGCTTGCCTAAGGGCTCCCCCTGTGTTCCACAATTCCTCCAAATTACCATGGTCACATTTCTAATTGTATTATAGCCCACAATACTACTGATTTAGTTTATATCTTTAGGACTCCAGCAGTCTTATGGTTGCTGGTGAATCTGACTACATCTTGGGAAGAGCAGACCAAGCTAGAGCATGCAATCACTCTTCAGCATCATAATGAAAGGGTTGCAGAGGTCATCATCCTTGGCTACAGGAGCAGTTGCCTCAGGAATATTGATTGCAGCCACACCCTTGAGCAGGAAAATAACCTGCAGCAAAAACTGACTGAACTTTTATTTGATCAGCATGTTTGTGTATGCAAACTTCTCTAACTGGACTTGGAGACTCTGGGATACAACCAAAGGATTGAACACAGGTGGTTGCTAATTGGGTTCACATGGACATTGCTCATTGCTTTCAGAAAATAATCATGGCCATTCAAGTCAGACAAAGGCAAACTGACCACCATTACTACCATGCTCTCTGAGCTTATGGAGGCAAAAACAGAAGGGGGAGATGTGGGACAGCAGTCCTGGACTCAGATGAATCTAGAGTGGGTATGCAGGCTATTAATCTGCTTGGATGAATCTAGAGTGGGTATGCAGGTTATTAATCTGCTTAGCACACTAGGTGGAACAAAAGATGCAGGGCATGCACTGTTTTCACTCAGAAGTTGGCTTCCTTGTCAGCATGCCTCTTCTGAATATGTTGTTTTCTGAATAAGTTGGATGACACGTGATAGTGTGAAGGCCTAAGATTGGCCACTGAGTGGCCTGCCCCAAGCCTATATAAGCTGCCTGTTACATAGAATAAACAATTTCAGGGGCTGGAGAGATGGTTCACCAGTTAAGAGCACTGGATGCTCTTGCAGAGGACTGGGGTTCAATTCCCAGCACCTACATCGTGGCCTGCAACCATCCTTAACTTCAGTTCCAGAGGATCTGATGCCCTCTTCTGACCTCCAAGGGCATTTCATAGCACTGGTGCATGTACCTTCATGCACACAATATATTCATACACATAAAAAATAATAAATATTAAAAAATAAACAATTTCACAGATTTGCACTACCTGACATGTACCCCTGGCTGTTACTGTGTGCATTCTTCATTGTGGGACTACCAACCCCACGCTGGCTCTTCAGCTTGTTTGGACTTGGGAGCTAGCAGCTCCGCAACTGCATGTTTGGCCTCGGGAGCATCAGTCCCACAGCCACATGTTTGGCTGTGGGTCCATCAATCCCACAGCCACATGTGTGGCCACAGGGCTATCAGCCCTGTGAGCATGCCCTCTTCAGGCTATTGAACTGTGGGGTCAGCAGCCCCACATACTGGGGAGGTGACAGGTAGGAGGCCTAGTGGGAGGAAGTAGGTCACTAACATGTCTATTCGGAGCTGGCCAGTTCCATTTGCTACATGTTCTCAGTTTCCTGCCTGCCAGGATGTGAGCAGTTGTCTCCATACATGTTTCTGCTGTCATGATGTCCAAGCACATGCACAGACCCCTCTGAAACCATGAAGCAAAAGAAACTTTTGTTTCTTTAAATTGTTCTGTCATGTATTTCTGTCATAGCCATGAAAAGTAACCAATACAAAAGAATATTGTATAGGTGGCATCCTGGAGACTCTATGAAACTGACAAACCATAACAGGGGATGTATCTTAGTAGGTGGAACGCTCACCTAGAATACATGAAACCCTGGATTCAGTCCCAGGACTGCATAAAATGACCATGGTGGTACATGCCTGTAAACCTAGCACCCAGGGGATAGAGGATGTGGGTGAGACACCCCAAGACTACCCATAGCTAGGCCATATTATGAGCCCCAGCTGAGCCCAGTAGTTAAAACTTAAAGTATGGGAATAAAAGAAAATTTTAATTCAATTGAACTGAGAACAGGTCAGCATGTACCTGGTGGCTTAGAAACTAACTCATTCTGCATGGCTTCTGTACTTTATGCCTGGCTTGCTTTTAGAGAATAGGAATCATGAGAGGGGCTTTTCACCCCTAAGCTTAGGAAATTAAGCTTTCTACCCCTGGATATGGTTTTTCCTATATAAATGCCTCCCAACTGTGACTTGGTGCTACATGCCCTTTACTGCATGTGTATAGTCGTCAGTTCACTAAAGACTTTCTATTGGCTTCATTTTGTGTCTGAGTGGTCTTCTCTGGTGAAATTACCCCATTACAAGGAATCCAGATTAGGATTTCAAATTTGTCCTCAGCTCCATAATGAGTTTGAGGCCAGCCTGAGACACACATGACACCTGTCTCAAGAAAAAAAAAAAAAAGAAAAGAAAAAAAAAAAAAACACCAAACCTACCCCCCAAACAAACAAGAACTAAAACAATGAAACAATGAACCACATTTTCAGCATCATGCCCCATCTTCTGTTACAGCTGTGGCGTCATTAGCAGTCCTGCATGTACTCCAGCTTTCTTTAGTGCAACCTGATCACACCTGCCTTAGGAGTGCGTGGCCACTCACCTCCCCGAAGTGCTGCTCCTCCGTGCTCCCTCCCAACTAGGAAGAGCCTTTTCAGCAGCTGGGAAAATTGGTACAGATAACAATATGAAGAAGTTCATTATCTAATGAATAATTCACACACATTCTTTTAAAAAAATCATGTATTTAACATATGATTTTTCATGATTATTTTCATTTTTAGCCTTTTAGAACATTTATGTAGTATGTGTGTGTGTATACAAGTGTGAAGGTCAGAGGACAGCATTCAGGAGTCAGTTTCTCTTTTTTCCAATCTGTGGATCTCAGGGATCAAACTCAAGTTGTTAGACTTGGCAAGTACCTTTACCAATGAGCCATCACACCAGCCCTACACTATTTCTTTTTTAAAAATTTAATTAATTAATTAATTAATTAATTTATTTATTTATTTGTATGAGTGTACTATCTACAGGTAGGTTTGTGCATCCGTGTCATGCAATGCCACAGAGGTCAAAAGAGAGTCTCGGATTCCCCTGGAACTGGAGTTCTCTTAGAATTGGAGTTACAGATGGTTCTCAGCTGCCATGTGGGTGCTGGGGATCGAATCCAGGTCCTCTGACACTTTATAATAATCACAATACTCTATTGAAATTATACCTTTGTCTATCTCTTTGAATAGGATCGCATGCCTTTGAATATATAGGAGATAGGAAGTCATTTTTATGATGATTTGCAATAAAGTGGGATGCTCCTTTCACCAGGTATTTGCTAAGAGGAAAGACCTGGAAGTTGGACCCAGTGTGGACCTACCACAGATTGAATTTTACACATCCTCAGGACAGAAAGCATTTTGCCAAGGGACAGCAATCAGTTCTGTCTCATCTTTCCTTCTTTTTATTTTTGGTCTTTTTGAGACAGGGTCTCCCTTTAGTCTCAGTTGGTCTGGAGTACGCTATGTAGACCAGACTGGCCTCAAACTCACAGAAATCCACCTGCCTCCCCCTGCCCCCCCCCAGTTCTAGGATTAAAGGTGTGCATTAAAGGCGTGTGCCACCACAACTGGCTCTATTGCACCTTTCTTTAATTTCAACTTTGTCTAAAATTGGGGACCATATGTGTATAATAAAAAGTTATAGTCCTTGTAACATAATAACATAACTTAGTAATTTTGAAATTTAATGTATTGAGGTTTATACTGAAAAAAAGTTAGTAAATAAAAAAGTACTTAAATCTCACTTAAAAATAAAGTGAACAGCTGTCTGCTGAACAGCTTAGTCATGATCAAAATCTGGTGATATATATGGAAGCATCATGCAGGCCATAAAATGATACATGAAGAATCTTCTATTAGGAGCCACAAATTTTCTTTTCTTTCCTCAGAGGGAATTATCTTAAATCTGCCAAGCTTTCTTAATAGGTTTTTATTTTCATCCATATAAATTGAACTCTCATTGGCTTACAGCACATATGTAGCCCCATATTGACTTAATCTGACACATCTTTCCACCAGGCTAAGACAGATTTCCTGGGCCTTACGCTGTCCTAGGCCTGACCCAGAGTTCTTGCTTTCAGATGTACAGAGCATTATTTGAGTCTTTTGTTTGAAGACCCTAAAAAGTCTAACCTCAACATTATTCTAAATAAGAAAGAACCTTAGCAATCTCTCCAGTCTTTCTCCAAAGAAAAAAAATTGATATGTTAAGTTCTGAGGAAAGTGATTCTTTTTCTGTTTATATCACATATGAATGATTTCTTAACCTCTCGCCAGCAAAAATTATTGCCAGTCCTCAGTAACCCACTGTCTATAAACCTCTGAGAAAAGCCGGGCGTGGTGGTGCACATCTTTAATCCTAGTGCCTGGGAGGCAGAGGCAGGTGGATTCTTTGTGAGTTCAAGGCCAGCCTGGTCTACAGAGCGAGGTCCAGGCCAGCTGGGGCTACAGGGAGACCCTGTCTCAAAAAGACAAAAAAAAAAAAACAAAAAAAGAAAAAAAAAAAAAAACCCAAAACCTCTGAGTGGTTTATTTTACCCAGGAAACTCAAGAGATTATGCTTTATTGCAACCTTCTGGATTTGCCTTTTCTTTGTAAGATGCTACTGAACCAATGTTGTTATTGGCTATTGTCTCTGAGCACACACTTAATAGAGGTTTCTCTTTGAGCCCCTATCCTCACTGAATGAGAAGGATAACATGAATCTGAACAAAAGCATTTAATGAATTATGAAACGTTGGGATAAAATATTTCTCATTATTTTGTTTTGGGGCTGGAGATAAACTACAGGTTTCTGTGTGCCAGGCAGTGCTCTACCACTAAGCTATAACCCCAGCCCTGAATAAAGAACATTTAAAAACAGGGCATGGTGGTGCATGTCTTTAATCCCAGCACACCTTTAATCCCAAAAACCAGGAAGCAGAGGCAAGATCATTCTCTCTGAGTTCAAGGCCAGCCTGGTTACACAGTGAGTTCCAGGCCAGCCTGGGGCTCAAGGAGAGCCTTCTCAAAAGACAAAAAAAAAAAAAAAAAAGAACATTAAAAAAATCTTATCTTTGCCTTATGCTAATAATATTGAGTTTAAGCTGATTCTGACCTTTATACAGACTGAAGAATTGAAGTATTTGTTGATTAAATCTCATGTTTCAAATTCTCCCATAATAAATGTAGATTGTGTTACCATGTGTTAGGTCCTGATCTTAAGCATGTCTCTGTTCTTATTGAGTTTATATCTTAGAAGGAAGAGACAAAAAAACAATAAATATCTAATCTTTCACAATAACATAAATGAAACAAAAGGAATAAAATAAGGTAGACACAAAAACCCAAATACTTCATGATGGAGAATATAGGAAGGTGCTCACCAAGATACCAGAGGATGGGGAGGGGCGAGGGGAGAGTGGGGGAAATGTTGGCCAAAGGACACAGAATTTTAGTAAGGTAGGTCAGGACGAACAGGTTCAGGAGCTCTACTGTAGAGACCCACAACTGGCCAATGTCTAAAGAATAAGAGCGTAAGAGGCTGCAGGGTGCTGATCCCTGAATAGGACACCTATATTCAACTTCTGCCTCCCAAGGCTCAGAGGTCACTGCAGAAGAGGGAACAGAAAGATTGTAAGAGCCAGAGGTGGTGGGTGGCTACAAGGAAACAGAGTCTTCCAGACAGCTGCTCGGTTGTTCACATGAGCTCACAGCAGTGGTGACAGCATGTGTAAGTGCTATGTAAGCTCAAGCCAAACAAATCCCAGCATAGACCTTGGGAAGCGGGTACGAAACCTCAACACCACTCGAGGAAGTATTGTCAACTGACAGCTGCTAGAAGTGGAAGAGTCAGTCTTGTTTACAAGACGAGACTCTTGGTAGACTGTCTAGGCTGAAGTGATGAACCCACAGATAATGGCATTTGAGGACACAAATTTGACTCTATAGGCTTTACTTTCTATCTATCATCTATCTATCTATCTATCTATCTATCTATCTATCTATCTATCTATCTATCATCTACTATCATCTATCTATCTATCATCTATCTATCTATCATCTATCTACCTATCATCTATTTTCTCTCTATATTAGAGTCATATATATATATATATTAGAATACATGAAATTGCTGGTGTAGTAAAGGGTATAGATTGGGGAGGTGTCTTAGTTACTTTCTATTGCTGTGATAAAAACACAGACCAAAAACAACTTGGGAAGAAAGGGTTTGTTTCACCCTCAGCCCACAGTTCATTATGAAGGGCAGCCAGAGTAATGCCCAGAATAAATGAGTTTAAAATAATACTGAATTTCAGGAGTTTCCATGCTAGCAACTCAGCCCAGGGAGGGAAGTGGGCTACTAAAACGAGAACTCATTTACAGACCTGTTACTAGAAAATCAGATGGGATGCAGCTTGCTAAGCCCTAAATTTCTTTGTTCCTAGTTAATGCTTTTCTCCTAGTTAGTGTGTACCTTACATTAGAGCTTGAGTACATCATGTTATTGCTAGACTGTCTTCCTTGCTTTTACCAGCATTTATATATACTGTTACTGGTTAAGTGCCTTCCCCCAATCTATACCCTTTACTGCCCCAGCAATTTCATGTACTCTAACACACACACACACACACACACACACACACACACACACACACACATATATATATATATATATATATGTATGTATAACACAGATAGATAGATAGATAGATAGATAGATAGATAGATAGATAGTAAAGCCTATAGAGTCAATTCACCTGTCTTATCTCTTGGAGTTATCTCCCCTCATCTCCTTTGTGTGAAGCACATTCCTTAGAATCCTAGCCCTTTTCTCACACTTTCTGAGAGCCATATGTTTCTTCCTATACAAACCTGTAACAAAATCAAGATAGTGTGATTTTCTGGAGAGGTTTGCCATAAGAACCTTTATGAGATTTGCCACAGAGACATTTGCTGTAGAGATTTGCTGTAGAGGCCTGTTATGAAGCTTTCCATAAAGAGAGACTTAGAATAAAGAGGTTTGTGTGATGCTTGCTTAAAGAGGTATTGCAGAAAAAGAATCTCCCAGAGGCTGCCCTAGTGGTCTTCTGTGCCATGACTCATGAGGATTGAAGAGGGGGCATGGACCCCGAAGTGTAAGAGCTCAGGGCAGGAACCTGGAACACAGTCCATGGAGGAATGCTGCTTGCTGGCTTGCTCCCTTGGCCCATGCTCAACCTGTGTGGTGGTTTGAATGAGACTGTCCTCCACCGGCTCCAAGTATTCAGAAATTTTGTCCCCAGTTGGTGGCCCTGTTTTGGGAGATCTTAGAAGGTGTGGCCATGCTGGAGGAAGTACGTCACTGGGGGTGGGCTTAGAGAGTTCAACAAGCCTGGCCAGACTCCAGTCGCTCTCTGCTTCCTGTGCCTGCTTGAAGATGTGAACCTCTGCTTCCTGCTCCTGCACCTCCTGCCACCATGACTCCTGACACAATGGATTCTAATTCTCCTGGAACCCTCAACCATAAGCTCAAATAAATTCTTCTTTTATAAGTTTTCTTGGCATGGTGGACCTATCACAGCAACAGAAACGTGACTAATATGACCTGCTTTTTTTTTTTTTTTTTTTTTTTTTTTCAAGTCAGGATCCGTCCTGGAACTTGCTATGTAGACCAGGCTGGCCTTGAACTCACAGAGATCCGCTTGCCTCTGCCTCCAAAGTGCTGGAATTAAAGGTATGTGCCACCACGCAGGGCCACAACCTGCTTTCTTATATAATATAGAACTATCTGCCCATGGGTGGCACTGCCACAGTGTGCTGGGCCCTCCCACATCACTCAACAATTAAGAAAATGCCCCACAGACATGGCCACAGACCAGTACAATAGAGGAAATTCTCCAATTGAGGTTCCTTCAACCCAGGTGTGTCAAGTTGACACTAAAGCTATCCAGCACAGGAGGGGCTCTAAATACACAAAAACATATTCATGAAATTGTAGAATTCAATAAAAAAAGAGGGAAAAAAGCTCTGTTGTACACATGGTGACTATAGTGTATAGTGGTACATTGTCGATCCTTTTCTTTTTTTTTATATTAATTTTATTTCTGTATGTGTATGAATGTACTGTCTGCATGCAAGTCTGTGCACCCATGTCGTGCAATGCCGCGGAGGTCAGAAGAGGGTCTCGGATTCCCCTGGAACTGGAGTTCTCCTGGAATTGGAGTTTCAGACGGTTCTCGGCCGCCATGTGGGTGCTGGGGATTGAACCCGGGTGTTCTGCAAGAGCGGTCCGCGCTCTTAACCGCTAGGCCATCTCTCCAGCCCTGTCGATCCTTTTCTATTACCACAATGAAATACATGAGATCAGATAACTTTATGAAGGAAAGAGATTCATTTAATTCATAGTTGTGGAGGTTTAAGGCCCAAATCTAGTAATGGCCTTTTATTTTTTTTTCGTTTAAAGATTTACTTTTGTTTTTTTGGTCTTATTGAGACAGGGTCTCCCTGTAGCCTCAGCTGTACTGGAACTTACTATGTAGACCAGGCTGGCCTTGAACTCACAGAGATCTGCCTGCATCTGCCTTCCAAGTGCTGGGTCCAAAGGCATGTGCTACCATATCCAGCCAAGATTTACTATTTTATTTTATTTTATTTTTATTTTTATTTTTTAATTTTTTTTAATTAATTTTATTTATTTCTGTATGTGTATGAATGTACTGTCTGCATGCAAGTCTGTGCACCCTTGTCGTGCAATGCCGCGGAGGTCAGAAGAGGGTCTCGGATTCCCCCTGGAACTGGAGTTCTCCTGGAATTGGAGTTTCAGACAGCTCTCGGCCGCCATGTGGGTGCTGGGGATCGAACCCGGGTCCTCTGCGAGAGCGTCGGCGCTCCTAACCGCTAGGCCATCTCTCCAGCCCAAGATTTACTATTTTAAAAATATGTGTATGCATATGTGCTTGTGTGAGCTTATGAGTACCACATGTATCAGGAGCTCATGGAGGCCAGAAGAGGGTGCCCTGGAAGTGGAATTACGGGTGGTTGTGAGGTACAGTTTGGGTGCTGGGAACTGAAATGTCCTCTGCAAGAGCAGTAAGCAATGTTAACTGCTGATCCATCTCTCTAGTCCCTGACAATGGCCTTCTGATGACAAATTCCTGTTATCATGAGATAACACAAGTTATCACATGGAAAGAATCCAGGTTTGGGACAGCAATCCTGGCCTCTGACATATCTTGAGTGTGTGCAGGCTGCCCATCTGCTTAGCACCCTAGGTGGAGCAAAGGATGCAGGGTACACTCTGTTTTTGGCTAGGCCATGATCAGAAGTCAGGAGTTGGCTTGCTTGTCAGCATGGCCCTTTTCTGTATATGCCCCATGAGCTGGGACGACACATGTTGGTGTGGCGGTCCAAGACTGGCCACTGGGAGGTGAGGTCATGCGATACAGCAGCTGGCTGCCCCAAACCTATATAAGCTGCCTGTTACATAGAATAGAGGAATTTCACAGATTTGCACCACCTCACGTGGTCCTCGGCCTGTTACTGTGCATGTTTGGTTGTGTGGCTATCAACCCCACAGCTGGCTCTTCAGCTCGTTTAGTCATGGGAGCCAGGAGCTCTGCAACCCTGTGTTTGGCTGCAAGGCAATCAGCACCTCTTGTGCACCCTCTTCAGCCTGTCCAACTGTGGGGTCAACACAACAGCCCCACATCCAGGAGTGTGTGTGTGTTTGTGTGCGTGTGTGTGTGTGTGTGTGTCCATCAATCCATTGGTATTCAATCTTGGGCTCCATACTGTTAACCTTATCTAATCCAAATCACCTTCCAAAGGTCCTGTTTCTAAACATCATGCTATATTGAATTTCTATCCTCTTAATACTGCAATACAATGGGAGTTAAATCTTAGTGGGGGGCATATACAAACAAGAGAGCTGGGCTTGGTGGCTCGTGCCTATAATTCCAGCACATGGGAGGATGACACAAGAGGATTTCTGAGAGTTTGAGGCTAACCTTGTCATGGGCAACATAGCAAGTACCAGGCTATACCTGTTAGACCCTGCCTCAAAGAAGGAAAGTGGATTTTATATGTTCTTTTCACCAAATGCTAAGTGAATGAATGATATATGCATTAATTAACTTGTTAAGCCACTCTACATTTATATAAATATACACACTTATGTATATTTATATACATATATACATAAATATAAATATCACAGTCTATATAATATTTATTTCAAACAAACAAGTGTCCTGACAAACATAATTTTTATTTGCTGTTTGAAAAATAAATAGAAAAGGTACATGATATAAGTGCAATCGATAATATGTATTCTAATACATTATCCTATGTTAGAAGATCTGTTCTGTGGGAAACAGTAAGAGTGAGACATGGTAAGGAGCAGTGACAGTAGGGGGTGACACTGCTGAAATCTGAGACAGGCTGTGTGAGAGACTAGAAAAGAATGGAAGGAGCCATTGGGGCGAGGCCTGAAGACAGTAGGAGAAACACCTTTGTGGTAGAGGAGGGTGGGGGTGTGAATGGAAGAGAAGTCAGGTACATAGCTGGGGTCCTTGGTAATGGAAGAGAAGTCAGATACATAGCTGGGGTCCTTGGTAATGGAAGAGAAGTCAGATACATAGCTGGGGTCCTTGGTAATGGAAGAGAAGTCAGATACATAGCTGGGGTCCTTGGTAATGGAAGAGAAGTCATATACGTAGCTGGGGTCTTTGGTAATAGTGGTGGAACAAGATTCTGTAGACAGTAGGGCATGGTGGGGCACACCTTTAATCCCAGCACTTGAGAGACAGAGGCAGGTAGACCTCTGTGAGTTCAAGACCAGCCTGGTCTAGAGAGTGAGTTCCAGGCAAGGAACTGGCATTACAGATGGTTGTTGGCTGCCATGTTAGTGCTGGGAACCTAACCCCTGTCTTCTGTAAGAGCAACCAGTGCTTTTAACCACTGAGCCATCTCTCTCTAGAACCTGAAAAGATTTCTTAAAAGTGTCTTCAAAATTTTGGAGAGCAACTTTCTTATTCAATATTAAGTATTTATAAGGTCCTGATAATATGACTTAAAATAATATTTTATAAAAACTTAAACCCTGGGGGGGGGTATTGTTCACTTCAAGTGCTTCAGGGAGAGCTCTGCCTGACTGCAGGGAGGAGCCCGCTGGAACTAAGACTGGTTTCCTGCTGGGCAGAATGGAGAAGCTTAAGGAGAACTTTTACCCTGACTTCCTGGTGGTGGAGAAGGTACCACCATCAGTGAGTTTGAAGACAGTTGACATCATTCTCATCAGAGCTCGTACAGCAGCCCTCGATGCCCACTCATCCAGGGAGCGTCCCTACACAGCCAGACTCCATCCTGGGCAGAGCCACCTGCGTGTTGTGTTCTGCTACAGACCTGCGTGGCTGGCCTCTGTCCCTCTCCTGCAGCCTGGCCTCTCCCAGCTTGCCATCCCCTTTACAGTTCAAGCCTATGGTTTATCAGTCACACCTCTTCCCCTTTACTGACAGGCTGGGTGACCTGCTTCCAGGCCACTGGGCTCTGCCATTCAAAATCCAGGCTGGTTAGGGAACAGAAGCCTAAGTGTCTTCTCTGTCCACCACCTCTTCCCTGTGCTTTTATATACTGCCACTGTTAAATTAGAGGAATATTCTTCTCTCAAAACAAAACAAAGCAACAAAAAAATCCAAACTCTTTGAAAAAGAGAAATTTCTTCTGAAATACTAATTAGTCTCCATTTCTAGGTCTGTATTTCTCATTACATTATCTCCAGGGGCTTTGCTATGAGGCTGATAGGGAAGGACTTTGAAGCAAGAAGGAATGTCTCCCTAAGGGCTGGAGATCTAGGTTTCTCAGTAGTTAAGAGCACCTGCTGCTCTTGCAGAGGACTGGGTTTGGATCTTAGCACTCATGGTGGGTAGCTCACAACCACCCGTGACCCCCACTCCAGGGACTCTGATGTCCTCCCCTGGCCTCCAAGGCACCTGTACTCATGTGCACACACCCACACACATACACATAAATAAAAAATTAATAAAATACATCTTTTCAAAAAAGAATTCTTCCCACCTTGAACTGAAGGTAGTGTCAAGTGTCAAATCTTTAAGCACCCAGGGATTTGCTCAAGAACAAAACAGCGCCCGTTTGCCTGCTCTTCTGCATTTTAATGTGCTATATTCTAAGATTAAAGAAAAAGAAGTTTAACAAGGTTCTGACTTTTGAGTAAAAGGCACTTTGGTAAGTTTTTCACATAAATATTTTAGAATCAGGGAGTGTCATAAAGATGTTATCAGAATACAGAGCCAAACTCTGAAAAGCGTTCTTCCAGATCCTACAGCCCAGGGGACTGCGTCCAGCTCGTACAGATGTCCTTGCAAGCAGGACCCACAGGAATGTGCATCAAAGAGACCAAGTGTGTGCCTAAAAATAATTAGGCTTCACTCAGCATGATGTCTTCTAGCTCCAGCCATTTTCCTGCAAAGCTCATGATGTCATCTTTCTTTACTGCTGCACAGAACTCCATTGTATAGATGTACCACATTTTCTCTATCCACTAGACAGTTGAGGGGCATTTGGGCTGGTTCCAGCTCCTTGTTATTGTGAAGAGAGCTGAAATAAACATGGCTGTGCAAGTATCTCTGCAGTGGGGTGAGTCTTGGGGGTATATGCCTAGGAGTGGTATGGCTGGGTCGGGTGGCAAGTTCATTCCAAGTCTTCCAAGTGTTCTCCACACTGCTTTCCATAGTGGCTGTACGAGTTTACATTCCCACCAGCAGTGGATGAGTGTTCCCCTTTCCCAACAACCTCTCCAGCACTTGGTATCGTTTGTTTTCTTGATCCTAGTCAGTCTTATTGGAGTAAGATGATATCTTAAAGTGGTTTTGATTTGCATTTCCTTAATGATTAGTGATGTTGAACACTTATTTTTTTTATTAAAAATATTTTTTAATTTAATTTTTATTTTTTTATGTGTATGAATGTACTGTCTGCTTGTAGGTTTGTGCACCCATGTCATGCAATGCCGTGGAGGTGGTATGGTGCCATCGACGCAGGGCCACGACACCTGCTTCTTATTGAATATGAACTAATCTGCCCAGGGTGGCGAGGCCGACACTTGCCATCCCCCCCCAACGACAGTGGTGCTGGGCCCTCCCAAACATCTCAACAATTAAGCAATCCGCCCCAGACATGCCACAGCCAGTACAATAGAGGAAATTCCCAATTTGAGTGTTCCTTTTCACCCCAGGGTGTTGGTCAGTTGACAATTTAAGTCTATCAGCCAGGAGCAGGAGGTGGGCTCTAAATACCAAAAATATCATGATCATTGGGTAGAATTGAAATAAATAACGGATGGGCGAAAAAAGCTTCGTGTTGTACGCTTGTGTGCCTATAGTTGTTAGTTGGTAGCTTTGTGAATCCTTTTCTTTTTTTTTTATTTAATTTTTATTTCTGCTATGTGTATGACATGTTCTGTCTGCATGCAAGTCTGTGCACCAATGTGTTTGCTAATGTCGTCTGTGAGGTCAGAAAGGGTCTCGGGATCCCCTGGAAAACGGCAAGTTTCGCATCGGAATTGGTAGTTTTCAGGACGGTCTCGGCCGTTGCCATGTGGGTGCTGGTTCGTGGATTGAACTACGGGTGTTCTGCAAGATGCGGTTCCGCGCTCTTTACCGCTAGGCCTCTCTCAGCCCTGGTCGATCCTTTTCTATTACCACAATGAAATACATGAGATCAGATAATTTATGAAGGAAAGAATTCATTTAATTCATAGTTGTGGAGGTTTAAGGCCCAAATCTATGTATGGCCTTTTAATTTTTTTTTTCCGTTTAAAGATTTACTTTTGTTTTTTTGGTCTTATTCGAGACAGGGTCTCCCTGTAGCCTCCAGCTGTCTGGAAACTTTACTCTGTAGACCAGGCTGGCCTTGACTCAGCAGAGATCTGCCTGCATCTGCCTTCCAATGCTGGGTCGCAAAGGCATGTGCTACCATATCCAGCAAAGATTACTATTTTATTTTATTTTATTTTTTATTTTTATTTTTTTAATTTTTTTTAATTAATTATTTATTTATTTTCTGTAATGTGTATGATGTACTGTCTGCCTGCAAGTCTGTGCACCTTTCGTGCAATGCGCGGAGGTTCAGAAGCGGGTCTCCGATTCCCCCTGGAACTGGAGTTCTCCTGGAATTGGAGTTTCAGAAGGCTCTCGCAGCACATGTGGGTGCTGGGATCGACCCGGGTCCTCTGCGAGAGCGTCGGCGCTCCTAACCGCTAGTCATTCTCCAGCCAGATTTACTATTTTAAAAATATGTGGTATGCATTGTCTTTGGTGTGAGCTTAGGTACCACATGTATCAGGAGCTCATGGGGCCAGACGAGGTTGTCCTGGAAGTGGAATTACGGGTGTTGTGAGACGCTTTGGGGTGCTGGAACTGAAAATGTCCTCTGCAGAGCAGTAGTAGAAATGTTAACTGCTGGATCCATTCTCTAGTCCTGACAATGGCCTTCTGATGACAAATTCTCTGTTATCATGAGATAACACAAGTTATCACATGGAAAGAATCCAGGTTTGGGACAGCAGATCCTGGCCTCGTGACATATCTTGAGTGTGTGCAGGCTGCACCAACCAGCTTAGCACACTAGGTGGAGCAAAGGATGCAGGGAACACTCTTTTTTCAGCACATGCTCAGTAAGTCATGATTTGGCTTGCTTGTCAGCATGGCCCTTTTCTGATATGGCCCATGAGCTGGGACGACACATGTTGGTTTTGTGGGGTCCAAGACTGGCCCGTGGGGTGAAGGTCATTGCGATACAGCAGCTGGTGCCGCCAAACTATATAAGCTGCGCCTGTTTACCATCAGAATAGAGGAATTTCACGGATTTGCACCACCTCACGTGGTCCTCGGCCTGTTACCGTGTGCATGTTTGTTGTGGGCTATCAACCCCACAGCTGGCTCTTCAGCTCGTTTAGTCATGGGAGCCAGGAGCTCTGCAACCCTGTGTTTGGCTGCAAGGCAATCAGCACCTCTTGTGCACCCTCTTCAGCCTGTCCCAACTGTTGGGGTCCCACAAACAGCCCCACAAATCCATGGAGTGGTGTGTGTGTGTTGTGTGTTGTGTGTGTGTGTGTGGTGTCCCATCAATCCATTGGTATTCAATCTTGGGCTCCATACTGTTAACCTTATCTAATCCAAATCACCTTCCAAAGGTCCTGTTTCTAAACATCATGCTATATTGAATTTCTATCCTCTTAATACTGCAATACAATGGGAGTTAAATCTTAGTGGGGCGGGGCATATATTCAAACAAGAGAGCTGGCTGGTGCTCGTGCCTATAAATTCCAGCACATGGGAGGATGACACAAGACGGATTTTCTGAGAGTTGAGGCTTAACCTTGTCTTATGTGGCAAACTATAGCACAGTACCAGGCATACCTAGCTACTACTGCAGACCCTGCCTCTCAAAGAAAGGCAAAGTGGCTTTTAGTTCTTTTCACCAAAGCTAAGTGATTTGTGAATGATATATTGATTAATTAACTTGTTAAGGCTCACTCTAACATTTTATAATCAAATACCTACTATATGTTATATTACATATATCATAATATAAAAATTCACAGTCTATATAATATTTATTTCAAACAAACAAGTGTCCTGACAAACATAATTTTTATTTTTGTTGTTTGAACAAATCAATAGAAAAGGTATCATGATATTAAGTGCAATCGTTTATTAATATGTATTCTTAATACTTATCCTATGTTAGAAGATCTGTTCTGTGGATGAAACAGTAAGCGAGTGAGACATGGTGACAGGAGCAGTGCTTAGTAGGGATTTGTGTGACACTGCTGATTTGAAATCTTGAGGGAGGCAGGCTGTGTGAGAGACTAGAAAAGAATGGAAGGAGCCATTGGGGCGAGGCCTGAAGACAGTAGGAGAAACACCTTTCGGTGGGTTAGAGGATGGTGTGGGGGGTGGGGCCTGTAGCCCCAGCTGTCCTCGAACTCACTCTGTAGACCAGTCTGGCCTTGAACTCACAGAGATCTGCCTACCTCTGCCTCCCAAGTGCTGGGATTAAAAGAGTGGGCCACCAAACCCAGCTAGTGGACTTTTGAAGCCTGGTGAAATGCTTGATTTACTTCAGGGCTAAGCAGCCGAGGCTACCTATGTTGTAGGCTGTGCTTCTAGACTATGCTTTGGAGAAGAGCAGAGCTTCTGCCATGAGATGAAATGTTCAGAAACCCAGTTAGCACAGAAGGACTGCTGGGAAGCTCGCCAGTCCTTGGGTGAAGTGCATCCTCTGGTGCCCAGCTCTTCGGTGTCTCTCCTGTGTTCTAAAACACTTCCCGTGGAGGCCTCCTGGTACCTCATCTGAACTCAAGCTCCTACTGCCAACCACTTCATCAAATCATTCTGTACAGCTAATCCCAGCATGATCACAGGCCAGAAGTTTCCACAAACAAGCATCAACAGACAAACATCTATTCTTAGCAGCACTAGAGTCGGAGCTCTTCAAAGGGACCAGTGGTCTTGTCTGATAGAATTCTAGCCTCCAAAATAGCACGGGACCCTTCAAAGTGGTCAGGGAGTGTTAGTTTGTGGGGCCAGGTAAATCCATTATGGCTGAGTATAAGAGAGCTGGCTTCTTTCCCCGATAACCTAGAAGATCGGTTTTACTCCATAAACCTAGAAGGCTGGAGGAGATGGGAACTGCTCCCACTCTCCATACTGAGCATCAGGTACTTGCAGCCCAATCCCCAGGGGAGTGTAGCTTGAAGAGTAGCATTCCCAAACTTATTCCGCTTGAGTCCTGTCTGCCCTGTCCTCTGGAGGCAAATGGTGCAAGCCATAAGCTAATCTTGGGTGGGGGGATGCTATGGTTTTCCTGCCATAAAAACTTAGCCATTGCAGATCGCACATAGGCTTCTCCTCTGTCCTGCCCACCTCCTGGTGGCCTTGAACTGGAAGAGATCTGCCTGCCTCTGCCTCTGAGCTTTAACATGTACTCAAGAATACGTTTTGGGTGCCTAAGTCTGCTAAGGTGTGAAAGTGAGAACAGAGTTAATTTGCCTTCCTTTGTGTGACTGCCGGCTATGAGAAAAAAGAAACAGTAAGCTTCCCAGAATGTGGTAAATATAATGTCAACGGAGGTTTTAGAACCTTCTGCTCTCCAACTCCTGCTTATTGATCAGAGCTCAACATACTGATGAGATACCGTTCACGTCCACTCACTGGCAAGTGCCCTTTTCTTTTTAATGGAGTTTGATGATCTAGTTGGGGATAGCAGATTCCCAGTAGTTTGTGGCTTTCTTAATGAGCAATGCGAGTTGAGGTTACATTGTCAGGTGGACAGCGGAGAAAATCTGTATCGTAAGTTAGCTGCGGCTGACACCTTTACACATTGGGGAAAGGAGACCCTCAACTGAGGACTTTTCTGGATCAGGTTGTCCTATGGCCATATCTGTGAGTCATTTTCTTAATTGCAAATTGATGCAAGAGGGTCCACCCTACTGTGGTTGGTTCCACTTCTGGGCCTGTGGCCCTAGGTTATGTAAGGATGGTGGTGGAGCAGGAATCAGGGGAAGGAAGCCGGTGAGCAGTGTTCCTCTGTGGCCTCTTTCAGCTTCTGCCTCTGGGCTCCTGACTTGACTTCACTGGATGATGGACTGGAAGCCAGAAGATGAAATTGACCCTTTCTTCCCCAGATTGCTTTTGGCCATGGTGCTTATCACAGCAACAGAAAGCAGACTGAACAAGATGAAAGGTCAAACCACCAACTTACACTTCCTGGTTCTCCTCACTGTAAGCTCACTTTGGGAAAACACAGACCTGCTTGAAAGTAGTTCACACATGAGGAGAATCCAGACTGTGAGGGCCAATTGATGTTCGGGCAGCACGGCACTGATAGGGATATCTGGCAGGGTCACATGACTGATGCTAATCACCTAGAGGGCTAGGACTCAGCACAAAATGGCTGTTGCTGGATGTTCAGGGACCCCCAAAGTGATTTCCTATAAAATGTCCTTGGGACCAAGAAAGCATGCTCTTGCCCAATGGCTGCCTGCCCAGTGGCCTGTGGTGTGCCCCCCCCCCCATAAAGAACGTTGCATTTTCCAGAGGCTCTGCATATTTTTAATTTCCTGGTTCCTTGAGACCCTCTATCCTTGGACCTGGAACTCAACCCCTCAACACCTTGAACCATTATATCTATTATGAATAAGAATTTGAACTAGGCTTGGTGGTACACACCTATAATTCATGCTTTTGGAAAGCTGAGACAGGAGGATTGAGAAAAGTTGGAGGCCAGTCTAGGCTACAAAATGAAGTCTTATCTCTAAAGGAAAGAAAAGACAAAAAGAGAAGAGAAAGGCACAGAGATTTTGACACCATTTTTGAACTATATATGGAAACACATGTATATGTTTATGTATATTTTACCAGTTAAACTAATTTTATTTATAAAAAATGAGCAAGTGAATAACTTTTAAAGTACATGTCAACTCGATAGCGGTTTCTAGATGAGTATTCTCTCCTTCAACCCTTTGCAGCCTTATTTCATTTTCTCTGCCTTCATGCTTCTGTTGAAGGGCTGACTGTCGTCTCCTTGTAATTGCTTCAGGGTGCTGCATCTCTCAGTCCCCTTCATAGGTGTTTTTAAGGTTTCTTTATTTGGGGGCTGGAGAGATGGCTCAGCAGTTAAGAGCACTGACTGCTCTTGCAGAGGACCTGGGTTCAACTCCCAGTGTCCACATAGCAGCTAACAACTACCCGTAACTCCAGTTCCAGGGGATCCAATGCCCTCTTCTGATCATGGGCACTGCATGACATGAGTTCACATACCTCCATGAAAGCAATACACTTGTACACATAAACATTTTTTAAATTGCTTTCTTCTTTTTTTAATGTGTATGAATGTACTGTCTGCATGTAGGTTTGTGCACCTGTGTCGTGCAATGCTGCAGAGGTCAGAAGAAGGTGTTGGATTCCCCTGGAACTGGAGTTAAAAATGGTTCTCAGCCACCATGTGGGTGCTGGGGATCGAACCCAGGTCCTCTGCAAGAGCAGTCGGCACTCTTAACCGCTAGGCCATCTCTCCAGCCCAAAATTGCTTTCTTTTTAATTTCTGACAGTTCCATGCCATAATTTATATTTATTTATTTATTTATTCATTTATTTATTTATTTATTTATTTTGGTGTTTTTGAGACAGGGTCTCTCTGTAGTCCCGGCTTCCTGGAACACACTACGTAGACTAGGCTGGCCTGCAGTCACAGAGATCTGCCTGCCTCTGCCTCCTGAGTGCTGAGATTACAGGTGTGTGCCACGGTACCCGGCCTGCTTAGAGTTTTAAATAATTATTATGTTTAAAGATTTTAGAACTTCTAGAATCTGTGGGTTTATATCTGTCATCCATTTTTTTTTAATTTAATTTTATTTATTTTTGTATGTGTATGAGTGTACTGTCTGCATGTAGGTTTGTGCACCCGTGTCGTGCAATGCCGCGGAGGTCAGAAGAGGGTGTCGGATTCCCCTGGAACTGGAGTTTTCCTGGAATTGGAGTTTCAGACGGTTCTCAGCCGCCATGTGGGTGCTGGGGATCGAACCCGGGTCCTCTGTAAGAGCGGTCAGCGCTCTCAACCGCTAGGCCATCTCTCCAGCCCCATCCATTTTTTTTTTAATTCTCAGACACTATCTCTTCATATATCATGTTCCCATCCTCTTTCTCCTCCTTTAGGGATTTCATTTACCAGTTACAAACATGCTAAATCCAAAAAAGAAAGCCATGTCTTATAAATTGATGTTACGGTTTTCTTTGCCCATTCTTTTTTTTTAAATTTTATTTATTTCGGTTTGTGTATGAATTTACTGTCTGCATGCAGGTGTGTGCACCCGTGTTGTGCAATGCCACGGAGGTCAGAAGAGGGTGTCGGATTCCCCTGGAACTGGAGTTCTCCTGGAATTGGAGTTTCAGATGGTTCTCGGCCACCATGTGGGTGCTGGGGATCGAACCCAGGTCCTCTGTAAGAGTGGTCGGCACTCTTAACCACTAGGCCATCTCTCCAGCCCTGCCCATTCTTTTATGTGACTTTCTTGCCTGTATTATTCAGAGGTCCTGACACTGGTTTCTATGGGGTTTTGAGGTAACATATTTATTAGCCAGGGTTCTCTAATGGAACAGAATGGACAGACTGAATATACATTAAAGGGGTTTATTAGATTGGTATATTAGTTACTTTTCTGTTGCTGTGATAAAACACTATGACCAAGGGAACATAAAAGAGTTTATTTGACCCCAACAAGGCAGGAAGGCATGGTGGCAGTAGGTGGCTGGAGTGGAAATGGAACAGTCACCTCTTCAAGCAGACATGGGAAGCAGAGAGTGACTGGAAATTCTGCAAGGCTTAAGAACTCTCTAAGCTTGCCCCCAGTGAAGTGCTTCCTCCAGCAAGACCACACCTCCTAGAGCCCCCCAAAACAGTGCCACCAACTGGGGACAAAATGTCCAAATGCTTGAATCCTATGGGGGGCATTTTCCTCAAAATCACTACAACCGACTTACAGGATGTGGAAGTCCAACAATGGCTGTCCCACACAGGAGAGGCAGAGAATCCAGTAGTTGCTCAGTCCACACAGCTGGATGTCTCAGTTGTCCCAGTCTGGTGTCCGAGGCTTGAAGGATTCCTGGAGAGCTGCTGGCCTCCAGTCTGCATTGGAAGACCAAACACCTGGTTCCAGGATCAGCGAAGGGAGGCCACAGTGAGAGAGGGAGCGCCCGCCCAAGTGCAGGGGGACTTGCAAGAATCAGAGCTTCCTTCTTCCATGGTCTTTTAAAATTATTATTAATTTTATTTTATGAGTGTATTGCCTCCATGTCATGCAATGCCTGTGGCAGTCAGAAGAGGATGTTGGATCCTGGAACTGGAATTATGGATGGTTGTTAGCTGACATGTGTGTGCTGAGATTTGAACCTGTGTCCCCTGCAAGAGTGAGTTCCAGGACAGCTGGGGCTACAGGGAGACCCTGTCTCCAAAAAGAACAAAACAAAAAAAAAAAAAAAAAAAAATACACAAAACAAAACAAAAAATGAAAAACAAAACAAAACCAAAAACCTTTTTTATCAGCATATATTAATTATTTATAACAATGGGCTTCACTCTGGCCTTTTCGTATGTGTATAGCACATATTTTGATCATTCTTATCCCATTACCCTTTCTTTTCCCCCATTTCTGCTGATTCTGTCTTGTCCCTCTCCCTTTTTCATATATATTTTATTTATTTTTTATGTGTATGAATGTACTGTCTGCATGTAGGTTGTGCACCGTGTTGTGCAATGCCATGGAGGTAGAAGAGGGCATGGATTCCCTGGAATGGATGTTAAAGACATTTTTAGCCGCCATGTAGGTGCTGGGGTTGAACCCGGGTCCTCTGCAAGAGCCGTTGGTGCTCTTAACCACTGAGCCATCTCTCCAGCCCCCCTTTTTCATTTTTTTTTCCTTTCTATTCCTTCTTTTTTCTTTCTTTTTTTTTTTTTTTTTTTTGGTTGTTTTTGAGACAGGGTCTCCCTGTAGCCATAGCTGGCTTGGAACTCACTATGAAGACCAGGCTGGGGGCTGGAGAGATGGCCTAGAGGTTAAGAGCACCAACCGCTCTTACAGAGGACCCGGGTTCGATCCCCAGCACCCACATGGTGGCCGAGAACCGTCTGAAACTCCAATTCCAGGAGAACTCCAGTTCCAGGGGAATCCGACACCCTCTTCTGTCCTCCGTGGCTTTGCACGACATGGGTGCACAAACTTGCATGCAGACAGTACATTCATATACATACAGAAATAAAATTAAACAAACAAAAAAAACTTAAAAAAAAAAAAAACTTAAAAAAAAAAAAAAAAGAAGACCAGGCTGGTCTTGAACTCACAGAGATCTGCCTGCCTCTGCCTCCCAACTGCTGGGATTAAAGGTACGCACTACCATGCCCAGCCATTTCTTTTAAAAGATTTATTTTAGTTTTATTTGTATGTGTCTGCACGCATAGATTCTGTGTGTGCAGGTGTCGTTGGAGGTCAAAAGAGAGCATTGGGTGCCCTGTAGCTGAAGTTACAGGCAGTTATGAGCTGCTCTATATGGGTGCTGGGAACTAGGTATCCTGTAAGAGCAGCAAGTGCTTGTAACTGCTGAGCCATCTCTCTAGCCTCTTTCTTTCCTCTCTTTCTCTTTCTCTTTCTTCTTCCTTCCTTCCTTCCTTCCTTCCTTCCTTCCTTCCTTCCTCCCTCCCTCCCTCCCTCCTTTCTTTCTTTCTTTCCTCTCTTTTTCCTTCATTTTTCTTTGCCTCACCAAGTTCAGTTAGGGTTGCTTATAGGAACCGGATGAAGGGTTGTTTATAGGAGCAGGATACCCTCAGGGAGAGCAGGCCTCAGAATCTGATCTCTGTCTGTGTTAGCATTAGTGGCCCAGCGTTAGGCAGGTCTTGTGGTAATTATCAGAGCTCCCCCTTCTGTGACAGTCCCTGAGCCCAGGAGGAGGTGATAAAGAAGTCCTGTTTAAGGCTCAGCTTTCAATAGTCAGTTATTCTCTACATTTTGACCAGTTATGAATCTCTGCAGCAATCATTGCCCAGTGCAAAAATAAGCCCCTTGACCAAAGCTGACAGCAGTGGTGATCTATGGGCAGAAACAAGAATATGTGGAAGACTGTTTGAAAACAACAGAGATATCTGGATGTGGTGACACATTCAGGAGTCAGAGGCAGGCACATGTCTGTGAGTTCAAGTCCAACTAAGGCTACATAGTGAGACCTGACTCAAAACCAAACAAAAACAAATAAACAAATAAGCAACCCCCACTCCCCAGCAATGGCTTTCCCAGTAGGGTCTGTGATCTCCCCAGCATTGGAGCAGGTGTATAGTACCAGATGTGAATTCCCTCCACAGAGAAAGCCTAAAACCCAATCTAGTTGGTTGGTCTCGTGACAAGCTTGCCACTGTTGCACCAGCGAGCATGTCAGGGTAAATTTTCTCTCTCTGGTCCTCACTTCCACAGCACAGTTCCTGGATAGTGCTTATTGTAACAATGACTTTTCAAGTGCAAGTGATACATCTCTGCACTTTCCAGCACAATTTATTGCCATCATTTTAAACACTTTCTGTGATTTGGCATCAACATGATTATCCATGATTTGTTCCTTGAATGTCTGTTTTGTTCCAGGCACTGAACATACGATGCTAAACAGAGAATACAGCGTGCTCCAGAGAGATGAGGTGAGTGCAAGGAAACCCTCTCCTTCCAGAGTCTGTCAGGCTGCTGTGCAGTCTCTGTTGATGGTTGTACTGAGTTCTCTGTTGCCACTGCCTCTGAAACTGTGAGTTTTGTGGGGCCATGTGCTTCCCCACTGAGTGCAGGGCCATGTGCTTCCCCACTGAGTGCAGGGTCGTGTGCTTCCCCACTGTGTGCAGGGTCGTGTGCTTCCCCACTGAGTGCAGGGTCGTGTGCTTCCCCACTGAGTGCAGGGTCGTGTGCTTCCCCACTGAGTGCAGGGTCGTGTGCTTCCCCACTGAGTGCAGGGTCGTGTGCTTCCCCACTGAGTGCAGGGTCGTGTGCTTCCCCACTATGTGCAGGGCCGTGTGCCTCCCCACTGCCTGCAGGGCTGTGAACTTCCCCACTGCGTTCATGTGCGTTCCCACTGCGTGCAGGGCATATGCTTCCCTGCTGTGTGCAGGGCATGTGCATTCCCACTGTGTGCAAGGCATGTGCGTTCCCACTGCATGTTGTTACTCTGCTTGGGGGATAATGTCTCCCTTTTTATTGGCACCCCTCTGCTGCATGGTAACTTCTTGATACTACCAGGATGGTGAAACTCCTTTTCTCTTTCTCTATCAGCCCCTCCTGCCTGGTTGCCAAGGGAAACCAGATAAGTACTAAGTGTAATATTAATTTAATACCCGGTGTCTGGATAAAGTGCATGACTTTTATAACACCGTCTTTGCATTCGCTTCTGGCTCTTCCCGCATTTCATGTAGGCTTTTTACCCAGCCCACAGATGTTCCAAAGCTGAGTGCCTGGGGTGTAAGCTTCAGAGACAAAGGTTCAGGTAGGGTTGCCAGGGAGGCTGGGAATGAAAAAAGAGGCAAGGCATAGCTAAGATGGTCCTCCTCTTATAAATGGCTTCAACAGGAGTGAGCGAGGATAGGCTGAAGGCATTTGGCCCTATGCTGAGCAAGGTGGGAATAGGGGCGATAGACTGGATGCAGCCTGTGCCTCCTCCCGTCCACCCTTCCCCTCTGCGAGCTGTCCGCCCATTTTCAGTCTCACTGTCATTTAGTCCTTTGAGTTTTATTTGCTTTTTTCATGCTGTGGCTGTTATAAACTGATTTTTGCTCCTATACCATCAGTTATTTTCCTGTGCTCTCTGTTGCTGGACTTTGAAAACTACCCGTGCTCGGACCACATGGACGCGAGGGGAGAGTACTGGGTGGAGACGGCAGCTCCCTGTTCTTTACTGTGGCATGCTTCTGGCATCTTCATCTTGAGTGGCAGTGGGACGCCATAGTAGGATGGACTTCTGTTCCCCCCCATTACGGTGGGGTGCCAGCTCAGATACTGGGACCAGATGACAGTGTCCTCCGAAGACTGCGCTCCCTGGGCCCCAGCGCCCAGCCTGTGCAATATGAATCCCAGTATCTCCTTTTGTTCCTGCAGTGACTTCCCGTGATGCCTTAGCTTCCTGCTTCCTGTAGTCTCTTTCCATGATACCTTTGTTCCCTACTTCCTGCAGTCACTTCCCATGATGCCTTACTTCCATGGTGTGTCTTTTCAGTCCTCTGTCCTTTGTTAAAGTCTTTTATGAAGTAGCTTTTGCAGCATCTCAGAGCTGGACGCTGACTGATGCACACATGCCACCTGTGGCTTCAGTACCGGAGGTGCTGTAGGTTTAGGGTATGCTACCAGGACACCAGAACGGATATTTCTATCAGTGAACCACGAGCACCTCAGTTCCAGGGGGTGGAAATGCATGTTGTGCAAGGTTCTCTTGTTCAACAGGAAGAGAGTGGGGTGCTGCCACTGATTAATATGTGCATTTCTGTGGGTCAATCCTCCCAAGATAAAAGTCTTGGTGATAGCGCCGTCAGCTCCAGAATGCATTGTACAGCCTCTCCACTTGCTTTATGAAATCAACCAAAGAACAGACATGGGGCAGAGAAAACAAGCAACTGGACAGAGGGAGAGAGGAAGACATGGAGGGAGGACAAGTGAGTGAGCTACTGAAAGAGAAGTTGGTTTCACCTAATCCTGGAGGCAACAGGCTGTTAGGTTTTGTGTTCTTCAGAAACAGCTAGTTTGGTGGTATGGTTTGAATAGGACGTGCTCCCCAGAGGCTGTGTGTCAAATGTTGGGTCCCCAACTAGTGGTTCCACTGGGGAGACTGGCTTTGAAGGAGAAGCAGGTCACTGGTGGTGTGGCCTTGAGGCTGTGCGAGGTGAAAAGTGTTCTTTGACACAGGCTTCTACTTCTCTTATGCTCTGTCCACTCTCCTGGGGTTAAGCAGTCAGGGGCAGAATCCTCTGAAACCACAGAATAAGTCCTTAATTAAGCTGTTTAGAACAGGTGTCTTTGTCATGGTAACAGAAAGGCTAACACAGCAGGTTCAGCCTACCCTTGAGGGGAGTAGATCACTGAGGAGGGTTCAATGGAGCTGCACCAGAAGGGTTGCGGGGCTTTCCTGCATCTGTCCCGTGTTGTGTGCTGGGTCTGTGATGTAGGTCTTTCACAAACTTTGGGAACTTTTGCTTCTATCAATTCCTCACATAGTTTTTTTTTTACCCCTTTTCTTTTCTTATACTTTTGGGGCTTTAGTCACCTGTATGTCTGTCCTTTTGATATTGTCCTTTGGGTATGTTTTTATTTTTTATTTTATTTATTTATTTATTTGTTTATTTGTTTATTTATTTATTTATTTATTTATTTATTTATTTATTTATTTATTTATTTAGTCTTTTCGAGACAGGGTCTCCCTGTAGCCCCAGCTGACCTGGAACTCACTCTGTAGACCAGGCTGGCCTTGAACTCACAAAGATCCTCCTGCCTCTGCCTCCTGAGTGCTAGGATTAAAGGGCGTGTGCCACCATGCCCGGCTTGTTAATTTTTAAATATATTTTCTTTCTTTCTTTCTTTCTTTCTTTCTTTCTTTCTTTCTTTCTTTCTTTCTTTCTTTCTTTCTTTCTTTCCTTCCTTCCTTCCTTCCTTCCTTCCTTCCTTCCCTTTCTTTCTTTTTCTTTCTTTCTTTTTTGGTATTTTTGAGACAGGGTCTCCCTTTAGTCCCAGCTGGGCTGGAACTCACTCTGTAGACCAGGCTGACCTTGAACTCACAGAGATCTGCCTGCCTCTGCCTCCCAAGTGCTGGGATTAAAGGCCTGTGCTACCACGGCCAGCACTAAAGATGGTTCTTAGCCACTATGCGGGTGCTGGGAATCAAACCCGGGTCCTCTGCAAGAGCAGTCAGTGCTCTTAACCACTGAGCCATCTCTCCAGCCCTTTTATTTTCATGCATTGAATTTCATGTGTGCACACAGTGCTTTTTGATTATATGTTGCTCCTTCCTCCACTCCTGTTCCCCCTCATCCTTCTCCTCATGCCCGCCCTCCCCACCTCACAGTCTGTTTTGTTTTGTTTTGTTTTAAACTCGCTGAGTCCAGTTAGCACTGCCCATGCATGGGTGTGAGGCTGTCCACTGGAGCCTGGCCAACCCAGCAGGGACCACACTCCCATAGGAAACTGATTGTCCTTCCTCCAGCAGCTGTCAGCAGTCAGTGCTCCTCAGCTAGGCATGGAGGCTCATCTGTCCCCGTCCTTACTGATCTTGACTGGCTTGATCCTGTGCAGGCAACCACAGCTTCAGTGAGTTCTTGAGCACAGTGCTCCCCATCTCTGGAAGACTCAGTTTTCCCCTGTCCCCCCTGACCTCTGGCTCTTGGATTCTAATTAAAACTTTTTTCTTATTTTTTTTTATAGATGCTGTTATTCTAATTTGACTCTTTTTTTAAAATTGACTCTTTTTAAAAAATCTTTGTTCTGGAGCTGGAGAGATGGCTCAGTGGTTAAGAGCGCTGACTGCTCTTGCAGAGGACCCGGGTTCGATCCCCAGCACCCACATGTGGCTGAGAACTGTCTTTAACTCCAGTTCCAGGGGAATCCGATGCCCTCTTCTGACCTCTGCAGCATTGCACGACACGGGTGCACAAACCTACATGCAGACAGTACACTCATACACATAAAAAATAAATAAAATAAAAAAATAAAAAAAATTTGTTCTGCTATAAAATCGATCCAGTGAATTTTAAAATTTCAGATATTATATTTTTACAGTGATTGCATTTTCACTTAAGATATTTAACAGTATTTTAACTGAATTCTTCAAATTCTTAGGAACAGCAGGAACCTTAAAAATGGAAGTGGTGCTGGGGAGGTGCTCAGCAGTTGAAGTGCGTGCTGCACAAGCATTGGGGGGGAGGAGTTTGGATCCAAGTAAATTTTTTTTTTTTTTGGTCTTTTCGAGACAGGATCTCCCTGTAGCCCCAGATGTCCTGGAACTCACTTTGTAGACCCGGCTGGCCTTGAACTCACGAAGATCCGCCTGCCTCTGCCTCCCAAGTGCTAGGATTAAAGGCGTGCGCCACCATGCCTGGCCCAAGTAAATGTTGAATGGGCATGGTAGCCCACGTGTAGTTTCAGCCTTGGAAAGAGAGCCATACCTGGAGCGGGCTGGCTGGTGAGACCAGCTAAATCTGTGCACTCTAAGCTGAGAGGCCCTGCCTCTAAAAGAATAGGGTAAAGGGCAATCAAGGAATTCCTGAATCAGCCCTTTAACCTCCATACCATGCAACTCCCCACATAGACACACACATATACAACATGTGTGCACACATGCACACATATACACAAGCACATGAGAAGAAAAAATGGAAGTGGTTAAGCCTCTCATTACAGTGGAAAAAAATAATTACACAGAAGATCTGTAAAAAATACAAACCTTCAGTTTTCTAGGAATCTGACCAGAAAGCCCATTTATGGCAACAGATACGTCTTAACCTCTTGTGCCGTATCCATGACCCATGGTTTCATTTTATCAAATTGCAATTCTGTCAATGGTATCTCTAGAACTAGCCTGTAATATCACTTATGTGAAAGGGAAAAGAAAGACTATGTGGAAATCCCTTAGAAACCCACTGAGCAATTAAACTCCAAGAGCTTCCAACATACTGATGCCGCTAAGACACTGAAGTGTGTCTCTCCCTTGAGACCCTTGAGACACCTAAACCCATGCTTCTGGGCCTGCCCTATTCTTTCCCTGATGCTGAGGTGCCCTGTTCTTTCCCTGATGCTGAGGTGCCCTGTTCTTTCCCTGATGCTGAGGTGCCCTGTTCTTTTCCTGATGCTGAGGTGCCCTGTTCTTTCCCTGATGCTGAGGTGCTCTGTTCTTTCCCTGATGCTGAGGTGCTCTGTTCTTTCCCTGATGCCGGGTGT
This sequence comes from Rhizomys pruinosus, assembly GCA_009823505.1. Taxonomy (NCBI): domain Eukaryota; kingdom Metazoa; phylum Chordata; class Mammalia; order Rodentia; family Spalacidae; genus Rhizomys; species Rhizomys pruinosus. Next base: position 2,755,664 of record VZQC01015735.1, read on the forward strand.
GTCCTATTCTTTCTCTGATTCTGGGTGTGCTCTATTCTTTCCCTGATTCTGGGTGTGCTCTATTCTTTCTCTGATTGTGGGTGTGCTCTATTCTTTCTTTCTCTGATGCTGGGTGTGCACTATTCTTTCTTTCCCTGATTCTGGGTGTGTCCTATTCTTTCGCTGATGTTGGGTGTGTCCTATTCTTTCTCTGATGTTGGGTGTCCTATTCTTTCTCTGATGTTGGGTGTATCCTATTCTTTCTCTGATGTTGGGTGTGTCCTATTCTTTCTCTGATTCTGGGTGTGCTCTATTCTTTCCCTGATTCTGGGTGTGCTCTATTCTTTCCCTGATTCTGGGTGTGCTCTATTCTTTCCCTGATTCTGGGTGTGCTCTATTCTTTCCCTGATTCTGGGTGTGCTCTATTCTTTCCCTGATTCTGGGTGTGCTCTATTCTTTCCCTGATTCTGGGTGTGCTCTATTCTTTCCCTGATTCTGGGTGTGCTCTATTCTTTCCCTGATTCTGGGTGTGCTCTATTCTTTCCCTGATTCTGGGTGTGCTCTATTCTTTCCCTGATTCTGGGTGTGCTCTATTCTTTCCCTGATTCTGGGTGTGCTCTATTCTTTCTTTCCCTGATTCTGGGTGTGTCCTATTCTTTCTCTGATATTGGGTGTGCTCTATTCTTTCCCTGATTCTGGGTGTGCTCTATTCTCTCTCTGATGCTGGGTGTGCTCTATTCTTTCTCTGATGTTGGGTGTGTCCTATTCTTTCTCTGATGCTGGGTGTGCTCTATTCTTTCTCTGATTCTGGGTGTGCTCTATTCTCTCTCTGATGTTGGGTGTGTCCTATTCTTTCTTTCCCTGATGCTGGGTGCACCCTATTCTTTCCCTGAGTGCTTGTCTTTCTATTTACCATGTGCTTAAATCTGGGTTAAACTTTCTTCTTAATAAACTCCAACTCTGCTTCACAGTGTCTTCACCTGGGTGGAGGTCTCTGAAGGGGACTTCTCAGGCTGCTGACAGTCCTGGGCTTTGTCTCCTGCTGTGAACATGAAGGTACACACCTAGTTTCACATATGGAATAACTTCTGAGTTTTAAAAAACTGTTTCTTTCATACTTTAACAGCCAGGCTTTGAGTTTCTACTGTCATTTGGGGAGGATGGGGTCAGGCTCCTTGAAAAGGGAGGAGGGAGGCAAGTGTATTTTCCACACTGGCAGTGGGAAAAGGCTGGCCAGAATGAGGGGCTAGAGGAGAAGGAAAAGGGGATTGAGTTTGTGGGAAGAGAGCTGTGAAGAGGTGACAACAAGCCCAGAGGTCACGGCCCTCTGCCATGCCTGTCAAATGTTTTAATGTGGAGCGTAAAGTCAATTAGTTGACAGTTAATCTGGACCAGTTTTCAAAGTCTGTTATTATAACCCAAATGCTTGGAATGTTCAGCTATCCCAGGCACAGCCACTGCTCCCCCCCCCCCGCGCCCACGCACCACAGCTAGAAGGTGCTGAGGAAATAATTCAGCCCAAACGAAAAGTGCAAGAACACGTTTCTTGTCCTCCAGCCCATTGCAAGGGCTGGACAACTCCTTCTCCGATCTGCCTCTCAAATACACCTCTTGGCCAGTTTGGGGTGGATTCTCATATTATTGGCCAAAGGGATAAGCACGGAGTGCTGTCAGGTACAAGATGTCCCAGTTTTAGCTGGGAATTTGACCATTTGCCCCTGTCTCTATGACTCAGAGTGCCAAGAAGAGAACACTAAGGGAAATGCCACCAGAATTAGAACAGAACAGTCACTGTCCTAGTTTGCATTTCTGTTGCTGTGACAAACGCCCTGACTGGACCAACCTGGGGAGGAAAGGGCTCCCTTCAGCTTACACTTCCAGGAAACAGTTCACCATCGAGGGAAGTTGGGGCAGGAACATGGAAGGAGAAACTGAAGCAGAGACTGAGCAGGCACACTGCTTGCCAGTTTGCTCCTTGGCTTGCTGACTAGTCCTCTCACGCAGGCTGGCTGCCTGGGGATGGCACTGCTCATAGTGGGCTGTGCCCTCCCACATCAAGTAGCAACCAAGAAAATGCTTCACAGACATGCCCGGAGGCCAGTCTGAGGGAGAAAATGCCTCAACTGAAGTTCATGTCATATTGTCAATAAAAACTGACCAACAGTCACCAACTCAGACCGCAGCCTGTTTCTGCTGAACACACCGACTCTGGTCTGGTCTGGGACGTGCCACCATGCTGTGGCCAGCCCCGGGGATCTCCTATATGGCCTCATGCACCTTGGGCTCTTCCATCTCTACACAGCAATCATCGCTGTATTGAGCATGGAGATTTGTTTAATTGAAACAAAACCTGTAGTCAGCTTTCCAGAGCTTCTCTATGCAGTGCCAGAGGTATCAGCACAGCCTCCTCGTCTCTGGGAACAGAAGCACAGCTATGTGGGTATTATTTTACTTTGGCCTGCTCTGGAGAATATTTTCATGCCCAAATTCACTCTGTAGTTTTTATAAAAACAGAGACACATTCAATTACAATTTGGACCATCAAAGTGCTTTTAAAAGACTTTCGATTTATTCAAAGTACAAGTAAAATATAGTAGCCAAATTCAGTCAGTTGGTATGATTTGTTTTCAAACTTGATTGCTTTAGTTTTGCTCACTAAAAGCCTAGGCTACTACCGTTGAGCCAGTCTTGGAAATGAAAGAGGAGTCCAATTTAATAAGGGTTTTGATGCATCAGCATGGCTCTTGCTGACAGGCGAGCCTTTTCTTCTAGGGAAAGCAAGAACAGGTTGGCCAGTGCCTACCAACGATACAGGTTAAGAAATACTCTCCTATAGCTAGTACCTTCCCTGAGGGATTAAAAGGCCGGAGGGAAGCAGAATGATTGAAGGGGACTCTTTCCCTCTCATTTTATGGTTATTTTAACAATAAGTTAAATTATGTATATTTAAATATTCATTTATATGTGGGGGCAGAGGCGGGTGTGGGCACATGTGCAGGTCGGAGTATATTTTGTGGGAACCAAGTCTCTCCTACTGTGCTAGACCTGCCCCCCCAAGATAACAGAAGGGAATGGGGGTTCTGAAAAGCTTTTATTGTTGTTGTTTTTTTGGTCTTTTTTTGAGACAGGGTCTCCCTTTTTGTCCGAGCTGGTCTTGAACTCACAGAGACCCGCCTGCCTCCCAAGTGCTGGGACTAAAAGCATGTGCCACCATCTAGAATCATTTTTTAAAAACAGGATGTTAGGTTCATATGGAAGGGAGATCCTGTCATAAAGTATGACTCCAATAAAAAGTAACTCCGGCTTTATTTAGGGGGTATGGGTCTGGAATCTCTGTCTTAGGAGCAGGACAGCCAACAACCACATGGCTGCTTTGGCAGATTTTTAGGGGGGAAGTAAACAATAGGTCATGGGCATATAGCAGGGAGCGGGTGCTTTCTGGTCCTAATCAGGGCAAACAGCTTGAGGAAAAAAAGGTCTCTGTCTTTCTGTCTCTCTCAATGGCCAAGCAAGGTTACAACATTCCCCTCCCCCTGCCCAAGTGTAGAATGGTGGTCAAGATTGAACACTTCTTGGGGTTTCCAGGTCCAAACTGACTGCAATCTTACACAGGGTCTCCCCTGTAGCCCCAACTGGCCTGGAACTTGATATACAGACATCCTCCTATCTCTGCCTCCCGTGTGCTGGGATTAAAGGTGTGCACCACTGTACCTGGAAGAGAACCACTTAAAAATAATATTTTTATTGATTTGAGAATTTCATGTAGTGTATTATAATCATACTCAACTGTCTTCCTCCACTCCACTCCACTCCACTCCACCAGCTGCCCCCATTCAAGGGCCCTGGCATCTGTTCTTTTCTTTCTTTTCTTTTCTTTTCTTTTCTTTTCTTTTCTTTTCTTTCCTCCTCCTCTTCCTCCTCCTCCTCCTCCTCCTCCTCCTCTTCCTCCTCTTCTTCTTCTTCTTCTTCTTCTTCTTCTTCTTCTTCTTCTTCTTCTAGATAGGGTCTGCCCAGTAACCCCAGGTTTTCTGGAACTCATTATGTAGACCAGGCTGGCCTTGAACTCACAGAGATCTGCCTGCCTCTGCCTCCCAGGTGCTGGGATTAAAGGCGTGTGCCATTATGCCTAGCCTTTTCTTTTTTTTTTTTTTTTTCTTTTTTCTTAAAGGGCCTATCATGCCAAATCTGTTTCCCAAATATTCTTAAGTATAGGTCTGTAGACCCGTCTCCAAAGCAATGTTTTGGGTTAGCATGCAAAGCCAGGGCACTTCACACATATGTGTCATTGCACTTTGTGCTCCTTCCCCCATCACCCCTCAGCTGCTTCCTCTTCCCAGCTCGTCCCATTGCCTCCCCTTACATGGAACCCATCACCTCTCTATCTCCTACTACCCCTAAGATCTCTTCCCCCCTCACAATCCCCTTTCTAGCTTTATTAACATATATATATATATATATATATATATATATATATATATCCCATGTATGTATAATTTTAAATTTAGGCTTTGCATTTGGAAGAAAAACAGGTAGTATTTATTTTTCTGAGGCTGACACTTTATGTAACATAATGATTTCTAATTGTACTCATTTTTCCCATAAATATCATGATTTCATTTTTCTTTATGGCTATACAAAATCGATTATCTATATTATTACATTTCCTTTATCCATTCATCTGTCAGTGGACCAAAGAAACATTCTCAAATGTTTGACACCTGTTTGCAAACACTGGATGGGGTGGGGGCTAGAAAGATGGCTCAGTGGTTAAGAGCACTGGCTGCTCTTGCAGGGGGCCTGGGTTCAGTTCCCAGTACTCACATGGCAGTGAACAATCACCTCTAACTCCAGGGATCTGATGCCCACTTCTAGCCTCTTCAAGTATTGTGTGCAGGTGTTACCAACATGCAGGCAAACACTCATACACATAAAAAAAATAATATCTAGTAGATGGTAATCTCTCTCACCACTCTTCCTAAATTCAAGTTCCTGAACAGTTTTTCAAGGGGAGAGAAAATTTAGCTTAATAGACTCCATTTATTTGTCTATTTGTCTATTTATTTATTTATTTTGCTTTTTTGAGACAGGGTCTCCCTTTAGTCCTAACTGGCCTGGAGCTCTCTCTGTAGACCAGGGTGGCCTTGAACTCATAGAGATCCACCTGCCTCTGCCTCCTGAGTGCTGGGATTAAAGATGTGCACCACCATGCCTGGCTATTTTGTTTTTTATATTCAGGTCTATGCTGGATAGCTTTAGTGTCAACTTGACACACACTGGTTGAGGGAGCCTCACTTAGGGAATTGCCTCCATTGGACTGGCCTGAGGCCATGTTTATGGGGTATTTTCTTGATTATTGAATGATGTGGGAGGGCCCAGCCCACTGTGGGCAATGCCACCCCTGGGAAGGTTGTTGTGTATTATATAAGAAAGCAAGCTGAGCATGGATCAGAAGAGCAAGCCAGTAAGAAGTGATCCTCCACGGCCTGTGCTTCAGCTCCTGCCTCCAGGTTCCTGCCCTGAGTTTCTACCTTGGGCTCCATAAGTAATGAACTATGTGACCTGGGAGATGTAAGCCAAATAAGCCCTTTCCTCCCCAAGCTGGTGTTGGTTATTGTTTTGTCACAGTGATTGAAAGCAAACTAGTACAAGGTCTTAACCAAAAATCTTAGTTCTAAAAGCTATAGAATGATTTAATTGTTGTCACTGCTTCCTGAGACCAACCAGGAATGGAATAATGGCTGACTGCCTTCCCGTTGTGGGTCTGGCTCTAACTCAACTTGATGGCATTTTGATTTGGGCCTTTGGAAGGTAAGTAGGTTTGAATGGGTCATGAGAGTGGAGTCCTCGGGATGGGGTTGGTACACTTACAGAGCATGTGAGGGCAGCAGGAGGCAAATATCTGTGTCAGGAGAGGGTCTCCCAGAATGGGAATCTTCCAGCACTCGGTCTCAATATCCTCAGGACTATCAAGAAATAATTATCTGCTGCTTAAGCCACTCAGCCTGTGGTGTTTTCTTATAGCAGCTGGAGGTGACTAACACAAAGAGGTTGGAAGGTCTGGAGGTCATGGACTCTGCAGTGCATGTTGCACCTTCCCAGTTACAGAAGCACAGGAGGAGGAGGAGGAGCAGGTTCATCTGGTGGTCCCATGAGACTTGGTGTGAGACTTGGTTCCAGCCAGCACTGGAGCGACTGGTCTCGGACTTCCTTCCCCCCCCATCTCTTTTTCTATTTGATTTTCTTATTCTGCGGCTCCTAGTTTCTTGCCAGTGGATTTCTAACATGGTTCAGTCTTCTCCCTGCCTTTGTTACTAATGTTGGACAATTTCTTTTCATGCCTTGTGTTCACAGATTCCTTTTCTGTCATCTCAAGTACACTACTAAGTCCACCCTGTAAAATTTCCCATCTATCATTTCACATTTCTCTCAAGGACTTACATTTTTACTTTTCAAAAAATAATTTCTAGCCAGGCATTGTGGTGCACATCTTTAATTTAACTTGGGAGGCTGAGGCAGGATGATCTCTGCGAGTTCCAGACTAGCTTGAGCTACATAGCACATTCAAGGCCAGCCAGGGCTATACAGTGAGATCCTGTCTCAAAACAGCAAAAACAACAAAATCCCCAAATTTCTATTGGTTGTGAGTCCATTTTACATATATAGACCACACTTTCCTGTGGGTCTGAATGTTTTTCTTTACTTCTTCTCAATAACTACCTTGAAGCTGTTGGCTTCTATAACTGCATCTGGGCCCACTTGGACTCAAAGCCTGTTTTCTTTCTCTCTTCCAAGTCTGGGTCAGGTTTTTCTATTTCTTTGCATTGCTAACAATTTTTGGTTAAAAACTGAATGTTAGGGGAAATATATTGCAGCAATATTGCATTCCCATCTGTCTGGTAATTTTTTAGTTACTCCGTTGACTTGCTTGAACTAAATTCACCTTTGTGTATCTTCTGTGGACTCATGATTTTGTGATGGGTCAGGAATATGGGCAAATTCATGTTCAGACTTTGACACTCTGACACCTCTAGGGTTTTACCACCAAGCTCTCAGCTGCTCCTTAGACACACTCAGCAGACAAGGCCTTGGCTTCTACTTCTGAGTATACGAAGGTCAGGGGACTCACCCAAGGTCCAACTACCGAAAAGCACAGTTCTTACCCATTTCAGTTGTGGATTTTCAGGTATAAACTGGCCTTTGGTTTCTATGTCCTCTGGTCATTTTTGAAAGCTTGTATGTAGTTTATCTATTTACATTTCATAATTGTCCTCTGTGGCAAGATTCACTTGAATATTTTACCCTATAAACATAGGAAACAAGATTTTCACTCTTATTCTTGAAAAATATTTTTGCTGCACAGAAAATTCTTTGCCCATTGTCCTTTTTTGTTTATTCTCTGCAATTTTTTTTTTTGAGGCAGGGTCTTCCTGTAGCCCCAGCTGGCCTGGAACTCACTCTGTAGACCAGGCTGGCCTGGAACTCACAGAGCTCCACCTGTCTCTGCCTCCCGAGTGCTAGGATTAAAGGCATGTGCCACCAAGCCTGGCTTTAAGATGGTTCTTAGCCACCTTGTGGGTGCTGGGAATCAAACCGGGGTCCTCTGCAAGAGCAGTCGGTGCTCTTAACCTCTGAGCCATCTCTCCAGGCCCTATTCTCTGCATTTATTGTCCTCTGGTCTCCACTGATTTAGTGAGAATTTGCCAACCAGCAAGGTGGTCTCAGAAGCTGTCAGAGCAGGTAATCTCTTCCTGGGAGTCAAATTCTTCCTCTGACTAGCACCAGGCTTCAGCTTTGTCCTTCTGGCCTGAGATGCCTGGGAAGTTCCGGTCATTGGGAGCCATTGTTTCAGTAGTCTGATGGCCAAAGGGAGGGCACAGGTGTCTCTACAGAGTGTCTTCACTCCTGCCAGGACGGTTACAGAAGAAACTCCTTCCATGCGCGTTTCAGACTTTCATGAGGAAGATGTCATTTATTTCCCATCTCATTCAGCTTTGTGAAGAGTACACATAGCACTAATCCCTTAAAGCCCAGCAGAGGCAGCCTTGCTTAGCCTTTGCGCCCCAGAAGTATCAATTGATCATAAACATAAAACTAATACTTGACTGAGGAGCCCATGGGCAGGGTGTGACTTGAGATGTGGTCTCATAATCATCAGCAGGGAGACAAAGCCCAGCACTGCACACTGCAGCCAGCAGCCCGAGCAGCACCCTCTCCCCTAGAACCTCTGTCCACTCAGATGAGTCACAGGAAAGAATATCTGGTTGAGTCAGAGGGAAGTTAGTGAGTTCATTAAGTATTTGGACAGAGAGAAAAAGGATGGTAGACACCCTAGACATGGCTGTGGGCTTCCCGAGGAAGAGTCATCTTGGGTGTCTTTACAGTGGCTGCATATGAGATCCTGTGGCTTTCGAAGTTGCATCACCCAAGGAATATAATCCATAATAATGTTTAAAGATTAAGCAAAGCTTAAAGTTTTTTTTTTTTTTTTTGGTCTTTTCGAGACAGGGTCTCCCTGTAGCCCCAGCTGTCCTGGAACTCAATCTGTAGACCAGGCTGGCCTTGAACTCACAAAGATCCACCTGCCTTTGTCTCCCAAGTGCTAGGATTAAAGGTGTGCATCACCATGCCTGGCACAAAGCTTAAAGGTTAAGGGAAGTTTAAAAGTAAAGAAAAACATATGAGCTGGGTTAGCTGTTTATTTTAAAGAATTTCCTTTTGTAAGCGGAACTGTAAGGTGGTTTATGAGACATGTTTAGATTTAGGGATGAGAGAGGAATGTTGATATGGTCATACTCAAGCTTTGAACATCCTGGCTCTATGTAAGCAGAGTTTTGGTCTTTTTGAGACAGGGTCTCCATGTAGCTAGCCTGGAACTCACTCTGTAGACCAGGCTGGCCTTGAACTCACAAAGATCCACCTGCCTCTGCCTCCCAAGTGCTAGGATCAAAGGTGTGCACCACTACACCGGCTTATGTTTTTTTTTTTTTTGAGATCTGGTCTCCCTGTAGCCCCAGCTGGCCTGGCACTCACTCTGTAGATCAGACTGGCCTTGAACTCACAGAGATCTGCCTGCCTCTGCTTCCTGAGTGCTAGGATTAAAGGCATTTACCACTATGCCTGGCTTAAAGATGGTTCTTAGCTGCCATGTGGGTGCTGGGACTCGAACCCAGGTCCTCTGTAAGAGCAGTCGGCACTTTTAACGGCGGAGCTATCTCTCCAGCCTGAGTTTATGTTTTAACATTCTTGCTTGAGCTGTCTCTTGACTCCATAGGCAACCATGGCTTTGTCAGTTGACTGGAAGTTTCTTGACTCTTCTTAGTCAGCAGGAAACCCAAACTAGGTCCCAGAGTGATGGGCTTTTTCCTTCTGTGTCCCTTAGTTTCCCCCGTGTCCTGCCTCAGACCCTGATGAGGGACAGCCCAACTTAATCTAAAGACAAACCACTCATCTCCACCTCTTGCTTCATGCCCTCAAAATGCCGCTGGGGTCATCGCTATGCACTTCCACTTCCAGTTCTTCTTTCTGGAAGTTGCTTTCTGAGGTGACATGTCAATTCATGTGGTCTTTGTGACTCCCACCATGGTGTACTGCAGCCATGGCCAAAAGGTCCAGAAGGTGATGGTGCAGCCCATTAACCTCATCTTCAGATACTTGCAAAATAGATCTCGGATTCAGGTGTGGCTGTACGAGCACGTGAAATGTGGATAGAGGGTTGTATTATTGATTTTGATGAGTATATGAGCCTTGTATTAGATGATGCAGCAGAGATTCATTCTAAAACAAAGTCAAGAAAACAACTGGGTCGGATCACACTAAAAGGAGAGAACATTATTTTGCTACAAAGTGCGTCCAACTAGAAATGATCAAGAAAGTGAGAAGTTGAGAAGCCAATACTGTCTGTTCTGGGAGCATAGTCTTAAACATTTATTCATATTTTTCATGACCATAATGCTATCAAGTGATAATAAATGCTATGGGAAAAAAAGGAGAGAACACTTGATGCTTTGAAGGCTGTAGGTTAGCCAACAGCAAAAACAAGTGGTGACAGCAGAGCTGAGCAGGAGGGAAAGATTGAAGCACTGGAAACTTAGGTAAAGAGGAAAATCAATTTGGCTAGTCAAGTCCTTTCTTACAGATAATACAAATATACATCTACATAATGAATGACCATATCTCAGTGCTGCCCGGCTTCCACAGTTTTACTTGTTCTTAACCATTTCGAATCACATATGGGAAACCTTTTGTCACAGTAAATGTTTCCAGCCACTCTTGGATTTATCTGTAGGTCTGCATATGATAATTCTGGAGTGTGATACTGATTCTTTACATAAAAGCTTGGTTATAAGGTTGATCTAAAAGATGCTGAAAATTGTGCTGGACATGATGGTATGCACACCTTTAATCCCAGCACTTGGGAGGCAGAGGCAGGCACATCTTTGTGAGTTCCAGGCCAGCCTGATCTACGTAGTGAGTTTCAGGCCAGCTGGGGCTACAGGGAGACTCTGTCTCAAAAAAAGAAAAGATGCTGGAAATTATGTGATGATTTATAGGATGAAATTAAAATATTCTGTAACAGTTCATCAGCTATAATAATCTATTGTGATTTTCACAGTATTTAAATGTGATGCATGAAATTCTTGATTTGTTTCTAAATCAATTGCTTTGGGGATTTACTTCTTTAAAATTTTTCCAAATTGAGGGGCTGGAGAGATAGCCTAGTGGTTAAGAGCACTGACTGCTCTTGCAGAGGACCAGGGTTCAATCCCCAGCACCCACATGGTGGCTAAGAACCATCTGTAACTCCAGTTCCAGGGGAATCTGAGACCCTCTTCTGACCTCCGTGGCATTGCGTGACATGGGTGCGCAAACCTACATGCAGACAGTACATTCATACACATACAATAATAAATAAAAAAAATTTCCAAATTGAAATCAGTTAAAAAAATAATTAATCTTGCCCTAGGACTTCTGTGGTGCAAGGAAGGCTAACCAGCTTGGAGTTACTTCCAGTAGAAGCAGAGAGGAGACTCAGGCAAGGCAGGTATCTGGTCTCTCAGATGCAGGACGAAGGGAACAAGTTTCCTTGCAAGCATGCACTTGGTCTAGTGGGAGCAGGAGGCTGTCCCTGTGTGGGGTGCAGCGTGAGGCTGGAGCTGGCTAAGGAGAGCCTTCATGTAGAGGGGTGTCCCAGGGGGCAGGCAGAGTCCAAGCAGAATGAAAATGAAGCCCAAATTAACTGTCCTGGAAGGAGTGAGGATAGTCTAGAGAGGGGTGTGTGCCTGCTTTTGGCTACTGGACTATTCAAACAATGGGCCCCAAGGAACTGTATGATCCACGGGAATTCTGAGGGGTAAAAGAGACCGAAACCTAGGGCCAGCTGAAGGAAGGAATCCCACACATCTGACAGCTTTCCAGATGACCAACTAGGATGGATAGGGCTGAAACAAGGGGGTGAGTGGACAGGACATGCCTTGCTGGGACTGCTTGCCTGTGTGTACTTCGTGCTCTGCTTTATCAGGCTCTTGAAGATGGTCTGTGTGAGAAGGGAAGGTCCCTCTTCCTAGAGTAAATCTCCTTTCTCTTTAATCAACTCATTGAGGATGGGCGGCCAAATCTAGTTTTTTAGGGCTGCTTGGGGCCAGTCTAGTAACTGGGGTAACACAGGGCAGAGCCATCCTGGCATGAGGTTTCAGGGCTCAGCAGGACAAAGAGGTTCTCTAGCTGAGGAGATGCCGGTGACCACGGGGCACTGGCTGCAAACAGAAGGTTAAGAAAAGTTAAACTACGAAGGAGAGTGAAGATTTCATTGCCCAATAGAAAGGGAGAAAACTAGAGAGAACACCGTAATCTTGGATTACAATTTATTGCATCTGTGTAGGGTCTCCTCCTTCTGCCTCCCAAATGCTATGCTTATCTGTGTGCACCACCAGGTCAAGCTCAGCCAGTTCTTAAAATGTCATTTTCTACTAAGAACAATTAGGGCTTTCTGAAGATATGACTGTTCCTAGGGCTGGAGAAAAACCTTTGATATATTTTGTTGAGTCAGAAAATAAGACAATTCCCCTGGAAGTGATGGGATCACATCTAAAGGAAGCCAACTTGAAGGAGACCTCATTAGTCCATATGAGCATCAGATAATGACGTTGATGCCAGGGCAATTGTAAGCCACTGAGCCCAACAGGAAATCATGGGTCCCTGTTGATACACATTCACCAATAGACTGACAGATAAATAGTGGGTCATTTTCTTGTTTCAAAAGTGCCAGCACACACAGAAAAAAAAGAGTAGGTTTCGAGTGGAGAGGCAGGCCAGATACTTGACAAATTATGTAAAGTGCTTAGCACCAGCAGGTACAGCTTTCTCCACGGAAGTACCTGGGGTGTCATCATTAACTTGCTCATTAGTAGGACAGTCTGCATCCTCAAATATTAATGGTAATTTCATGGTTGGTCCTTGTGCCAGGAATTGAAAGAAACTGGCCTCACCACATGGATTACTGACACTACCTTTCAGTGTGTGAGGCTTTCAATTCTCCTTTAATTATTCTTTGATTTTTATCCATCGATTTTTGAAATATGGTATTGTTGCATAGTCCAGGATGTCCTTGAACCTCTCATCCTCCTGCCTCTGTCTCCTGAGGGCCCAGGTTACAGGTGTGTGTCTACACTGACCCTTCCAAGTGTTTTCATGTGGTGGCACTGTTACCTCTTTTGTCACCCATTCAGCCAAGATGAAGCCCCTAAACTGCAAGATGCACCAGGCTTTGGTGGACATTCATGAGGCCTTAATCCTGAGAATGTGTGTGACCTTGAGTTTAGCTGCATTGGCCCCTTTTCCTCTCGAAATCTAACAAGGTACCTTATAAAGCCACCTTGCTTTGTCACATACAAAAGGAAACTATTGTTTTGTGTTTAAGACATGGTCTCCTGCATGCTCAAGTTGGATCTGCAGCTGGACAGCAGTGGACTTGGATCTTCCTGCCTACTTCTCTAGAGTGCTGTGATTATAGACTATGGGCTGGCAACAATCACACCCAGTTATGCAGAGCTGGGGACAAAATCTGGGACTTTGTGGATGCCAAGCAAGCACTCTAACAATGGAGCTGCCTGCCCAGCCCTGCAAAGAATTATGCTTTTAATATTTTGCACTTCTGTATATGGGTGTCTTGCCAACATGCAGGTAAGTGCAACCGTGCACCCTGCTTCACTCTGATTCCTCTTGAAATTCTTTTATGCAGTGTGGTCAGGATTCAGTTTTACCTAAGTGGAGGTCCCCTTAAGGGAAAAACCCTCAGGTTGAGCAGAGCTGTGGCTCCTTATTGCTGTGTGTGTGTGTGTTTGTGTGTGTGTGTGGAGAGAAAGAGAGAGAGAGAGAGAGAGAGAGAGAGAGAGAGAGAGAGAGAGAGAGAGAGATATGCTTGGGGGCTGTTGTTTAAACTCCACATCCCCATGTCCTATATAGTCTATTCACCATGTTACATGTGGGGGTCAACAAAGTATCATCATTACATTTGAAACAAATGCTTTTGCATTTTTATTCAATGCTTTATGTTTTCAAATAACTTTTTGCAGCCCTGCAGTCTGTGGTTATAGAGTGCATTGCACGTTGACCAGGCTGATGGAATTTTCTTAAGATCATCTGGAAAATCCTTCTTGCTACTTAGACTTCAGCTTTGTTCATTTGCATCTGTTTATAAAACTCATTTGGGAAACTCTTTTATGCTTTGTGACTCATTTATTTATGCATTTTATTGCTGTGTCACTGTGAAGAGCAGATGGCAGTACATTTTGACTTGATTTAAGCACTTGAATTTCCCTTGCTTTTACAGAGTGCTACTTTTAATGTTGCCATGTCTTTTAAAGTTGCTTGTTCTTTTTTTTTTACATAAATTTATTTTTATTTTTTTAACAAATCTAGACCCGTGTTCCTGCCCATTCCCCCACCCCGCCAGAGCTCACACATTCTGCCAAACATGCTTTTCATCTCTTTCTCAGTCTTTCTCAATATTCTCCATGAGGAAGTTGACTGTTTTGAGCAGAAGTTCACTGTTTCAGTCAGTTCTTTGATGCAGTCTTTTCTGTTGTTGTTGTTGTTGTTTCCAATATGCATCACACCCAACTGCTTTGGATAAAAGCTCAGGGGGCCCTACACAAGAAACAAGAAATACTTACAACTAGGTAATTGACACTAGCATCCACAGATGAGGGATACCATTCATCATTTGTTTTTCTGGGACTGTGTTACTTCACTCAGCATGATGTCCTCTAGCTTCAGCCATTTTCCTGCAAAGCTCGTGAAGTCGTCTTTCTTTACTGCTGCATAGAACTCCATTGTGTAGATGTACCACATTTTCTCTATCCACTCATCAGTTGAGGGGCATCTGGGTTGGTTCCAGCTCCTTGCTATTGTAAAGAGAGCTGAAATAAACATGGCCATGCATGTATCTCTGCAGTGGGGTAAGACTTGAGGGTACATGCCCAGGAGTGGTATATATATCTTCCAAAGTTTCTCCACACTGCTTTCCATAGTGGCTGTACGAGTTTACATTCCCACCAGCAGTGGATGAGTGTTCCCCTTTCCCCACAACCTCTCCAGCACTTGGTATCATTTGTTTTCTTGATCCTAGCCAGTCTTATTGGAGTAAGATGATATCTTAAAGTGGTTTTGATTTGCATTTCCTTAATGAT
>VZQC01015735.1:2773927-2793658 GCA_009823505.1 Rhizomys pruinosus
CACTATGATTGACATTTTTGCTGGGTATAGTAACCTGGGCTGGCATCCATTGTCCCTCAACACTGGGAATGCTTTGCTCTAGGTTCTCCTTGCTTTCATAGTTTGAGTTGTCAGTTGTAATTCTGATAGGTTTCCCCTTATAGGTCATTTGTTGTTTTTCTCTTGTGGCTTTAATGATTTTCTCTTTGTTTTGGGTGTCTAGCATTTTAACTATGATGTGGCGTGGAGAATTTCTTTTCTGATCTTGTCTGTTTGGAGTTATATGTGCTTCTTGTATTTGTATTGGTTTGTCCTTTTTTAGTTTGGGGAAGTTTTCATCTATTATTCTGTTGAAGATCTGATCAATACCATTCTCTTGGGATTCGTCTCCTTCCTCTATTCCTATGTGGAGGTTTGATCTTTTCATAGTGTCCCACAGTTCCTGGTTGTTCCACTTTTGTGTATTTTTAAATTTTTCATAATCTTTCTTTGAGGTTTTTAGTTGTTCTGTGTTATCTTCCAGGTCTGATATTCTTTGTTCTGCTTCCTCCATTTTGCTTCTGAGGCTTTTTCCATTCCTTTCCTCTTGTTTGGATGAGTGTTTGATTTCCTTTTTCATTTCCTCTTCTGATTTCTTTAGTGTTTCTACTTCTTTTTGGAGCTTCTCAATCTCTTCTTGTAGCTCTTTGCTTGGGTGGTTGGTTTCCTTATCTTTTTCAGCATGGGATCTTTTCAGTGTTTCTACTTCCTTCCGGAGCTTGTCATTCTCTCTTTCTAGGTACTTCTTGAGTTCCTCATTCTCTTTTCTTAGCTCTTTGATTTGTTCTTTATAATCTTGTAGTTCTTTAATATGTTCCCAATTGTGTCTGATATCTGTGTCCTGGTGCATCCCCAGAGGGATCACACTGCAGGAATCTTCCATAGGGTTGGTAGAGCTTGGCGTGGGATTATACTGCCTCTTTCCAGTGTTGTCTCTTCTTCATGATCCTGGCATATGGGCTTCTCCTTGCCTGTATTCCAATGTGAGTCCTAAATGCCTCTTCACTGTGTTGAAGGCTTGCTTTGCTTGCCTCCTTCAGATGCCTTCATAATCCCAGTTGGCGGGGGGTGGGGGGGTGGGGTGGGGGCTCTTCAGCCACACAACTCCACCTTTAATACCGGCTGGGAGGATAACTCCGCCCCCACAGCCACAAATGCCAATCAAGCCAAAGACAGCTGGATTAAAGGATCAACAATCAGCCTTGCTGAGGCACCCAGTCCCTACCTGCTTTCCTGCTCTTCCTTCTGCTGGCCTAGGATATCTCCAAAGTTGCTTGTTCTTGAACTTCTGAGAATATACAATTCAAATCTGAGTCTCTATCTAATCTAGCACTTATGGATAAATGTATATACTTATAGACGGAGTTAGTTATAGCTGGTTGATACTTGGCTCTTCAAGGAAGTAGCTCTGAATAGCTGGAGGAGTTCGGGCACATTTCTTCATCTGTGAAGAAATTCACAGAATTCATGCTGTCTGTTAGGTTGGGCCGGAGCAAAGCCAAGATAGCATAGAACCTCCTTTCTTTTCTGGTCAGGCCAGATTCCCATGAGACCTCTGGACCTGAGACCCACCTCCAGGTCTGAGCCTCTGACCTGGCTTAATTGGCCAGATTCCAACAGATTACCATCTCCCCTCCCCCCTATAAAAGGCTCTCCTTCCTCTGAGAAACACACTTCTCATGGCTCTCAGGATGGCCTGCCATGGATTTGCCCAAGAGAGAGCACATTTCCTGGAATAAATGCCTACCTTTATATACCTTTTAATTTGGACTGATTCAGCCTTTTATTAGTGTCAGTTATACTTCTCAATTGGTGGTCTGCATGGGGAGGGATGTTTTTCCTCCGCCCGGGGGCCCAGGGCCTATGGACACTGGGGACACCCCTTTCCTTTACCAATGCACCTGGCTTCTGACCTGGGGTAAGTCTGTTTTTCTGTTGCCTCATTTCTGCTGTCCAGAGCTCCTGTAAGTCTGTAAGCCATTGCAATGCCAGAGCAGGTTCTTTCCCCAGCCCATGGGCCCAGGACCCACAGATCCTCAGGGACCTTAGTTCAGTGGACCCAGGGTCCACTGGCTGTTTTGGGGGAGGAGTGCAGAACCAGGTTCTGTGGTGAAGGGTCTTGCTGGATTAGAGACGTCCATCCCAAGTCTCCCTCCCCCCATCCCCCACTGCAGGTCTCTGGGGTACATTGGAGGATACTTCTCTGCACCCTGTGATCTCCAGGCTTGAAAATGGACAACTCTGGGTCAAAGCCTAACCACCACACAATTTTTTTCTTTTTTCCAAACTGGCTACACAAAGGTTTTCCAGGATTCTCTCTCTCTCTCTCTCTCTCTCTCTCTCTCTCTCTCTCTCTCTCTCTTTCATCTCCTCCTCCCCCATTCCCTGCACCTGATTCAAATGTCCATGGTCGCCATCTTGTCTGATCACATGATCACTGTTCTTGTGGCTGCTAAGCACATGGCATGAATACATTTACCAGGCAGATTAACAAATTAATCCCCAAATGTCCACTTTTGGAGTTTTACAATTTTATCACTGTGTTTTCATCTGTTTCTAATTAAAAAACATTTTTCCATTTTAGCTTTTGTCACAGGATTGCCGCTTAAGCTTCTGGCTTTTAACAAAGGCTGTTTTAGTTTTGTTTTTATTCTGTTTCATTAAGTTAGCAGGTAAAGCCAACACCTATTTAGATATTTATGCAATTAAGTCATGCATGTGTCTGTCCAAGCTGTGTGTTTACTGTTTTCATGTGCGTTAACTGTTACATGTATGAGTCTGTCATGTGTCTGTCAAAAAAGTGGCCACTTCTAGGTTATATTGTGCACAAAACCTATTATATTCAAAGGCTAAAATGAACCCAGGTTCCTTAAGTTATCTTTTAAGACTAAATTCCAAATTCTGTAGGGTGCTTCTTCCAAACTGTTTTAATGTATTTTTACTATATGCACTGCAATTGCTGAATTATCCATTTTGCACTGCCTCAGTAGGACTGAATGTCTCCTCCCCCATCCATTAGCTTCTTCCTTGATGAAACTATGTAATTCTGTTTTATAAAATGTTTGGTACTAGCCTGATAGGGAAACTGCATTGGCCAGTTTGGACATCTCAGCCTTGAGAATGCAAAGAAATTGGTTGGGGCTGCATGCTGTAAATGACCTCTACAATGTCTGAATGAAAGCACTTCCATGTATGTGCCTCTGCTCAGTACAACTTTTATAAACTGCCATCACCGGGCTGGAGAGATGGCCTAGCGGTTAAGAGCGCCGACCGCTCTTACAGAGGACCCGGGTTCGATCCCCAGCACCCACATGGCGGCCGAGAGCCGTCTGAAGCTCCAATTCCAGGAGAACTCCAGCTCCAGGGGAATCCGAGACCCTCTTCTGACCTCCGCAGCATTGCACGACACGGGTGCACAGACCTGCATGCAGACAATACATTCATACACATACAGAAATAAAAATAAATAAATAAAAAAAAATAAAAATAAATAAATAAAAATACTTTATAAAAAAAAAAAAAAACTGCCATCACCAAAATTATTAGATCCTTATTCCACAGCTGGAGATTTTAAGTCTACACCATATGAGACTTACAGCTTCCAGAGACAACAGACCACATCTTCTCTTTTCTAGGGTTGGTGGCTTCTTCCACCACTGGATCCTTAATTTTGCTGTCATTTTGCCTTGTACCAGGCAGCCAAAGAGACCCCCATGGGGGGTCCCCCCCATCATCCACTGCCCCTACTTTGGCTCTCCCAGACTCTCCATGCCCTTTCTACCTCTTTACAGAAAGTTGGGAGTGGCCACAGGGGCCTTAGCCCAACCCGTTGAGCCCTCATACTGGGAAGTAGCATTTCTCTCCAAACAGCTTGACCCTACTATCTGCCACAACCACTGACCTGCCCTCTCTCACACCAGGGGACAGTGTTCTCCTTAAAACTCTATCTCCTAAGTCTCTTGATCTCAGGTGGACTGGACCCCACATCGTCATCCTTACTATGCTGTCAGCAGCCAGACTTCTAGGCCAGCCACACTGGTACCATTTGTCTAGACTCAAGAAAGACCCAACCCAGGATGGATGGTCCATCAAACAGCTGGGAGCCAGTATTCTCAGGTTTTCCAGAGACCCTCAAGAACACATCTGAATGGTTGGGTATGACAGCCTTTGCCCTCTGTATGTTCACCCTTCCTCTGCTCCCCCTGCTGCTGCAGGTGCCAGACTCTGTGACACCCCTGCTGGTTGCCCTTTGTCTTGTTATTGTCTCAATATTTACCTGACCGTGTGATGCTGTGCCAGATTCAACATACCGCTGGCATGTCCATGCTTGGGATACCGGGATGGATGAAACTGGAGAGCCCATATTTAGACTCTGTCCTCCAATCAAGATCATCTAACAGCAAGAGAAGCCTCTCCAACCTCAACCAGGAGACTCCTTCTGATTTTAGCACGTGGTCTCCCCCACTTCTTGCAGGAACATATCCAGGAGGTCTTCAGAGTTGTCTTTACATCCCTAAATCCCTGTGCCCACAGCCCTGCCTACTCCCGACTCTCCCTCCCTTCAACGTCCCAGCTCAGCAGGAAGAAGCCAGAGCAGAGTCATCACCCCCTATACCCTAAGAGTCTGGGATGTTAGGTTGGGCCGGGGGCAATGCCAAGATGGCAAAGACCAGAAAGACCCTCCTTTATTTTCTGGTTAGGCCAGATTCCCATAAGACCTCTGGACCTGAGACCCACCTCCAGATCTGAGCCCCTGACCTCGCTTAATTGGCCAGATTCCAACAGATTACCGTCTCCACTCCCCGCTATAAAAGGCTCTTTTCCTTCCTCTCAGAAATGCACTTTTCACGGCCCTCAGGATGGCTGGCCTGGATTCGCCTGAGAGAGATCTAGATCTCTAAAAGATTAAGAGAATGCCTTAGTCTGCCGAGAGTAAGAATGTGGAGCTGTCTCTGTCCCCTCACAACTGACTGGAGGATTGCTACAAGTTTAGGGCCAGCCTGGGCTACAATATAAGACTTTGTCTCCAAAAACAAAACAAGAAGGATGCTAACATCATAATGAGCAGTATATTTTTAAAATATTTTATTTTTTTATGAGTATGAGTGTTTTGCCTGCATGTGTGTAAATGCACTTGTGACATACAATGCCCACAGAGGTCAGAAGAAGGCATTGGATTGGCTGGAACTGGAGTTACAGACAGTTGTTATATGCTGTGTAGGTGCTGGGAATTGAACCCGGGTCCTCTGCAAGAACAGCCAGCACTCTTAACTGTTGAGCCACCTCTCTAGCCCCCATGAGCAGTGTCTTTACACACAGGGTTTTATTTCATTCCCACATGTGGGGTCCTGCCCCCCACACCTCACAGCCTCCCATGTCCTGGAGACAGACAGAGAGGGAGTCAGTCACAGCTGGATCTCATTTATTGCAAGGACTGCGGCAACTTATAAAGGCAAAACCCACAAGGGAACAGCCAATCATCTTAAAGGTCAAATAGCTAGAGCCAATCAGAAAAGTTTCAAAACAACCCTGGCCATGCCTTCCTTATTTCCTTTAGCCCAGTCTTGTTTACTTCCTTTAGCTGAGCTCTTGTTTACCTAAGACCAGCTGATAAGGGCCCCTCAGTTGTAAACAAGCCTTACGTCCTTTAAGGTGTTGTTGCCTCTCCTGCCCCTTCATCTCTCCCTTCTTTATTTTATTCCCTGGCCCCGTGAAGCCCTTCATCTGGAGCGCAGCTCTTGCAATAACCAGGAGAGCCCACTCTTGGGCTAGTCAGTGGTGCAGTTAGAGCTAAGGCGGCTACCCAGGATATGGGGGCTGACTCAGCTTGAGGCCAGCAACGGGTTGCTTAGACCTGGGTGTCTGACCGGTTTGGGATCCTGTCATATTTAAGGTGGAGGGTCATAAGTTGGACCTTTTCTACCTGGCTTTTAACAAAGGCTACAACAAGATTAGTGATGCATGGTCCAAAGGTGTGGAGGAGCAGGAGAGTAACAAGAGGTCCATGAGTGCAGAAACCAGGGTAGTCAACCAAGGGACTGTTGGTACCAGGATTCAAACCAACCCTGATTCTGTATCAGATCCCTCTCCCTCTTTGCCAATCTTTCCCCATTACAAAGACCAGGCGAGTTGTACATATATTTGCCAGGTTGTCCCCTCTTGACCTTGATTAGGCCCTTTGGGGAGTTTTGGTTAAGCAAGTCCTGGTCTCTTCACATCCCCAAGCTTTACAGTAATAGTCCTGTCCATCCCTGCATGCCCCTGAAAACTTTCTTGATGTGGGGGGGTGGGGGTGGGGCACACATAGAAACATGTCCCTTTCAGTCCATTTATGGAGTCCAGTCTATATTGCTGTAGTTACACAATTCACCCCAATCACAGCCCTTACAATCTACCATGTCCCCTCTTCTGCAGATTGTTCCCTAGGCTTTAGAAAAGGGGCACAAGTGGGCGAGAGGAAAAACAGTCTTTCTCTGGAGATGTTGAAAGACCCCCCAGAAACTGGAGTGGCTCTCACTCAAATCTTGGGATAGAACGACTCCCAAAAAATCAGCCAAGACCTTCTTACTGCAATTACACGAGGTTTATTCGGGAGAAACCAGTGCACTGGGGTTGGACTCGTAACCCACACAGGGGCAGAGGAGACCGACCCCCAGGGACTGGAATAGGGAACTTTTAAAAGCAGGGACCCCAACGTATGGGGAAATGGAGGAAGGGTTGTGTAATAGTAAAAAATCATCTCGGCACGCAGGACAGCGACACACAGGCGGCGTGACTCAGTTAAGCACAAGGTATGAGGAAGCGGGGAGGGAAACTTTATCTTGACACACAGGTGGGCATGACTCAGTTAAGCACAAGGTATGAGGAAGCAGGGAGGCCTTATAGCGTATGTGACTTGGAGGCCTTATAGGATGGCGGTACCATGGTTCCTAAAGACAGATTTTAAGGGTGCATAAAACCTTGGGGCAGGGGTCGGTCCTTCAATGTCATTCTGGACTCTGATTGGTTCAGGCTGTTTTCTTTCATAAAACTTTGAGGCACCTGGAAGGGAACTTCATTAGGACACATTATAACCAGTTGTTACAAATAGGATCCATAGAGATGTTTGATGCCTGCAGCTCGGGGAGCCTGAGGCTTTCCTTCCTTAATGTTCAGGTGGGCCA
This sequence comes from Rhizomys pruinosus, assembly GCA_009823505.1. Classification (NCBI taxonomy): domain Eukaryota; kingdom Metazoa; phylum Chordata; class Mammalia; order Rodentia; family Spalacidae; genus Rhizomys; species Rhizomys pruinosus. The sequence continues at coordinate 2,781,109 of VZQC01015735.1, forward strand.
GCTTCTCTGCTGGTATTTCTTGGTACATTCTGAAAAATTTGACAAAAGTTTTTTGTTTTCTTGAGACAGGGTCTCCCTGTAGTCCCAGCTGTCCTGGAACTCCCTCTGTAGACCAGGCTGGCCTTGAACTCACAAAGATCCACCTGCCTCTGCCTCCCAAGTGCTAGGATTAAAGGTGTGCGCCACTGTATCTCCCCTTTTTTTATTTTAGGTTTCAATTTTTTGACCCATGAATCTCAAAAAGGCAGCTAGTTGTATTACACATACCTATAGGCAGGAATTAAGGTGTAAATTTTCATTAAATTTATCTAAGCTGTTTATCATTGACTGTATGTCAATTTGGGATGTAAACTTAATTCCCTTAGTTAAATCATCCTACAGGTAAAAGAAAATGTTACAAAATGACACTGTACAACACAAAAATTTATATAAAACACTTGTATGCATTAACCCCAAAGTTGTTGTTATATAAATTATTAAGTAAAACAAATGTGGACAATTTATATTTCCAATTAGCTTAAATGTATTAACATTTTTATTAAAACCCTTTTAACCAGGCTGGAGAGATGGCCTAGCAGTTAAGAGCGCCGACCACTCTTACAGAGGACCTGGGTTTGATCCCCAGCACCCACATGGCGGCCGAGAACCGTCTGAAACTCCAATTCCAGGAGAACTCCAGTTCCAGGGGAATCCGACACCCTCTTGTGACCTCCACGTCATTGCTTGACACGGGTGCACAAACTTGCATGCAGAAAGTACATTCATACAAATACAGAAATAAAAAAAAAAAAACAAAAAAAAAACCCTTTTAACCAATGTTTAATATAGACATTTTTACTTTTACTATTAGGCAGGGCCTGGGCTTGGAGATCTAAAGATGGCACCTACCACCCTTCTCTTCTGGTCAAAAGCCTACCTCATCTCAGGCAGCTGATGCAACTTCCCTTCCTGATGAGAACACAGCCTAAGCCCATATATGGTTACATTCCAGCTTCATGAAGAACACTAAAGACCTACTTTGTCCCCTCCCATTGCACCAGGTTTGCCCTTACAAGTACATGCTTTGTCTCACTATCATTACCTCATCTTCCTCTCCCCAGAACTTATAAAAGCCCTCAGAGATGGCCTAGCGGTTAAGAGCACTGACCGCTCTTACAGAGGACCTGGGTTCGATCCCCAGCACCCACATGGTGGCAGAGAACCATCTGAAACTCCAGTTCCAGGAGAACTCCAGTTCCAGGAGAATCCGACACTCTCTTCTGACCTCCACGGCATTGCATGACACGGGTGCACAGACCTGCATGCAGATAGCACATTCATACACATACAGAAATTAAAAAAAAAAAAAAGCCCTCATCCCTAGCCTGAGTGTGCGACTCCCCTGGCCTCCCTCTCTGAGACCAGTGGACTCACCCAGGAGCGTGTCCTGATAAACCTCCTTTTATACTTTGTTAATCTGGTTTCATCTGGCCTGTTTTGCGTCGAAAAAAGCCTTTCAACTTGGTGCTGAAACCCGGGAGGAGTTGATCCCCTCAACTCGGTGGGCTTAGCCCCCAGACCCTGAGGGCCGCTCCTCTTCAACCCCACGTGACCAGCTCTAGACTCGCTAAGTCCACCCTTGTGCCATTGCCTTTCCAGGCCTCTGGGCTCTCCGGGATTCTGTCCTCCAAAGTTGCACCTGCCAGGACAAACCCTCTGTTTCCAGGAACTTTGGTGGAACAGGAGACGTCCCTTCCCCAAAGGCACCCTCTGTCCGGCCTCGGATAGGTACAGGGGACGCTCTGTTCCGGTCTCTGGCCCCCGTCTGGCCTCTGATCTCAGCTGGGGACGCTCTGCTCTGATCCTTGGCTTCTGGCACAGGCATGGGGTGGGCAACTCTGAGTTGAAACCTGGTCATCAAACAACCCATTGGCTGTTTGCTACAAAGTCTGTCTAAATTGGGGCTCTCCCAGTCCTTACACCCTAAGCGCCTCAAGTTTTTCTGTTCTGTTGCATGGCCACAGTCATACTCTGTGACTTGGAAAATTTTTGCTGGCGCATGGGCAAGGCCTCAGAGCCACCCTGTTTACAATGTTTGTAGGACCTCCGCTCCGCCCCCAGCTTTGTAGCCATTGCTCAGCAGCTCCAGTTCTCCTGGCCAGGGCTCTGGCCCCTCCTGATACTCATAGGAAGCCTTGGAGCCTGAGTCTTCCTTCCTCAGTGAGCCGCTGAGTCCCTGGCTTCCTCTCCGGCCCCCTCCTTTCTGCTCTGCCATTCCCACGCCTGATTCAAATTGTCAGGGTAGCCATTTTTATATAATCACATGACATGGATACACAGTCACCATTTTTATCTGACCACATGGCACGAATGCATTTACCAGGTAGATTGACAAATTAATCTCAAAATGTCCACTATTGGAGTTCTACAATTTTATCACCATGTTTTCATCTGTTTCCAATTAAAATAATTTTTTTCCATTTTAGCTTTTGTATGGGTATAGTTAACGTTTTCACAGGATTGCTGCTTAAGCTACTGGCTTTTAACAAATGCGTTTGGTTTTGTTTTAATTGTTTCATTAAATTAGCAGGTAAACCCCACACCTGTTAGACATAGGCAAGCTGTGCCATGAGCCAGATCTGCTGTCTCTGCACCCACCCCACTTACACTAACTCACCATTTTGCAAGCTTTTGCTGCTGTGAGCCAGGGTTCTGTGGTTAAAGCTGCCCCCTCACTGCAGTTTATGTGATTAAGTCATCCATGTGTCTGTCCAAGCTGTCTCTGTGTATACTGTTTTCATGTGTGTTAACTGTTCCATGTAGAAGTCTGTCATATGTCTGTCAAAAAAGTGGCCACTTTTAGGTTATATTGTACACAAAACCTATTATATTCAAAGGCCAAAATGAACCTGGTTCCTTAAATTATCTGTTTAAGAGTAAATTTGATCTCCAAATTATATAGGGTATTTCTTCCAAACTGACTGTTTTAATGTATTTTTACTGTATGTGCCGCTACCCTGGCTGTTACCCCAACACCATATGTCGTACTTCTGCCTTCCTCCCTCATTCTAGGTTCCTAAATTCCATTCTCCTGTACCCAACTTCATGCTTTTGATATTGTCAATTGCTGAATTATCTTTGTTTTGCACTGCCTCAGTGGGACTGAATGTCTCCTCCCCACCCCTTAGCTTCTTCTTTGATGAAACAATGTAATTCTGTTTTATAAAATGTTTGGTAACAGCATGATAGAGAAACTGCACTGGCCAGGTTGGACATTTCAGCCTTGAATGCAAAGAAACTGGTTGTGACTGTATGCTGTTAATGACCTCTGCAATGTCTGCATGAAATCATCTCCATGTATGTGCTTCTGGTCAGTACAACTTTTATAAACTGCCCTCACCAAAATTAATTATTAGATCTTATTCCACAGCTGGAAATTCTCAGTACTGTGTGACCCGCAGAAAGTACGATTAGGTTCTGCTTCTGGGGATCACATGGGACAGTCCAAATGAAACCAGTTTTGGTGAGCTTGATTTAAGACTATTTCCTGTCTGTTGAAGACATGTGAAAATACCTCCCCTCATCATTTTTTTTCTTTTCCTTCTGCAATTCAGAATTTATTAAGGACAACCATACTTAAAGCTCACCTTGACCCTGCCTCCCCAACAGTAGCCATGGTCTTGGCTTCTCACTTTATCTTTCAGTCTTTTCCAGACATCAGAAAAAATTAAAAAAGGCTGAGGACAGTCCCCAGACTCCTGTGCAGGATTTGATGAGAAATGGCTTTTAAGGTAATTTAATGGCTGAGAGGAGGCAGCTGAGTCCTCCCGACAGGCTCTGCTACAACAAAATGCCCAAGCCCTGGTAGCTGCTCTGAGGCAAATGACATTACCGCAGTGGGACATGTGGGGCTCCGTCAAGCCCCATCCCGAAGGGGCCCAGGTCCATTCTGCCAGGAGCCTGTGAAGTGTGGCAAAGAAGGTCACTGGACTAGAAACTGCCCAAACCCCAAGCCATCCACCATGCTGTCCTCTCTGTGCCAGAGCTCTGCTGGCAAACTGGCCATTCAAAGTCTGAGTGCCTGGATGTGGGCTTGTCCTCTGCATCATGCCATAGTGGTCCAACCCCATTGCTCTGGGCACCCCAATCCCCTCCAGCCTCTGAATTCCTTGGCCTGGTGGAGGACTGATGGCTAGCAGCCAGATTCAGGGAGCCCCCAGTGACCTTTGTCCAGCCCAGGCTAATGCTCCAAGTAGTGGGTAAGTCCATCTCCTTCCTGTTGGACAGCTGGGTTACCTTTCTGTACTGACCTCACACTCTGGCCCTAGAGTTCCCTCATCAATTTCTGTCATGGGAGTGGGCAGGACCCCCTCTTTCCTGAGAAGGACTCTACCCCCTGTGTCCTCACAAGTCATTTTTTCACATGTGTTCCTTTTTAAACACATCTGTCTGTCTAGTGCCCCTCCTGGGCCATGACATCTTTAGTCGCTTCTCCCGCCCTGGATTGTCCAGCCCCTGCTCTCCCTGATCCTGTTGGCCTGCAGGTCTGGGACAGTCCCAGTATAGTAATCACCTCTCACCACCTGCCTGTCCTGATACGCCTCAAGAACCCTGCCTCTTTTCCTTCCAGGCCTCAGTTTCCTGTTTCTGAAACTCACCACCATGGGCTCAAGCCTACCATTACCTGCCTCCTATCTCCACTAACTAACCCTGCAACACCCCCATTCTTCCAGTTCATAAGCCCTCTGGCACCTATCATCTAGTTTAGGGCGTCTATCCTAACCCCTAAACCTCAGTCTCCCATTTCACTGTCTGGGCCTTCTTTACTACTATGCCCTTCATACTTCCTTTTGCCTTCACATGGGAGGATCCGAAAACTAGGTCTGCAGCCAAGCCTTGGCCTGTGATCTCTCCTCCTTTGACTCTGGTCCTAATGTACCCTTCCAGTACTCTCAGGTCAGATTGAGCTAATGCCATATGAGACCTACAGCCTCCAGAGGCAGCAGACCACATCCTCTCTTTTCTAGGATTGGTGGGCTTCTTCCGTCACTGGATCCCTAATTTTGCTGTTACAACTGAACCCTTGTACCAGGCAGCTAAGGAGACCCCACGGGGTCTCTCTCCCATCCCACCATCGTCCACATCTCTCTCCTTAGGATCCCTCCTGGCTGCCCCTACTTCTCCTTAGGACACCCTCCTGGCTGCCCCTACTTCTCCTTAGGACGCCCTCCTGGCTGCCCCTACTTCTCCTTAGGACACCCTCCTGGCTGCCCCTACTTTGGCTCTCCAGGATTCTTCATGCCCTTTCTACCTCTTTATAGACAGAAAGTTGGGAGTGGCCACGGGGGCCTTAGCCCGACCTGTTGAGCCCTCATACTGGGCAGTAGCGTTTCTCTCCAAACAGCTTGACCCCACTATCTTCCTCTCTTCTCCTCCCTGCTCCTACCTCAGTGGAGTCCACAACCACTGACCTTCCCTCTCACACCAGGGGACAGTGTTTTCCTTAAAACTTTATCTCCTAAGTCTCTTGACCTTAGGTGGACTGGACCCTGCATTGTCATCCTTTCTATGCCGTCAGCAGCTAAACTTCTAGGCCAGCAACACTGGTATCATTTATCCAGACTCAAGAGAGACCCAAACCCAGGATGGATGGTCCACCAAACAGCTGGACCCATGACTCTCAGGTTTTCCAGAGACCCTCGAGGACAGGTCTGAATGGTCAGGCATGGCAGCCTTCGCCCTCTGCACCTTCACCCTCGTCTCCCTCTTTTCCTGGGTCATTGTTTTCATCTGCTGTCCCTGGTGCCACAGGTACCAGACTCTGACACCCCTGCCCAGTTGCCGTTTGTCTTTTTAATTGTCTCAGTCTTCACCTGACCAGGTGATGCTGTGCCAGGTTCGACATACTGCTGGCATGCCCATGCTTGGGATACCTGGACAGATGAAACTGGTGGACCCACGTTTAGACCCTGTCCTCCAACCAAGACCATCCAACAGTAAGAAGAAGAGCCTCTCTAACCTCAACCAGGAGACTCCTTCTGATCTCAGCTTCTTGCAGGAACACATCCAGGAAGTCTCCAGAGTGGCTGTTAACCAGATGCTTCTACAATCTTACTCTCCATTGCCTACGTGCCCCCTACTCCTGACCACTCTCCTTCCCTGATGTCGCCTCTTTCAGCAGGAAGTAGTAAGAGCTGAGTCGGTGCCCATATACCCAAAGAAGTCAGGATGTTAGGCAGGGCCTGGGCTTGGAGATCTACAGATGGCACCTACCACCCTTCTCTTCCGGTCAAAAGCCTACCTCATCTCAGGCAGCTGATGCAACTTCCCTTCCAGATGAGAGCACAGCCTAAGACCATATATGGTTATATTCCAGCTTCATGATGAACACTAAAGACCCACTTTGTCCCCTCTCACTGTACCAGGTTTGCCCTTACAAGTACATGCTTTGTCTCACCATCATTACGTCATCTTCCTCTCCCCAGAACTTATAAAAGCCCTCATCCCAAGCCTGAGTGTGCGACTCCCCTGGCCTCCCTCTCTGAGACCAGTGGATCTGCCCAGGAGCGTGTCCTAATAAACCTCCTTTTATAATTTAATCTGGTTTGATCTGGCCTGTTTTGCATCGAAAAAAAGCCTTTCACTAAGTACTAAAATACCATATAATATGTAGACAAAGTTTTGGCAAATTTGGATACCTGTTAATCACACATCAATTAAATATTCCTTAAAATTCTTTTACTAGACTGACTTCAGAGGAATCAAGTCCATTAACTTATATTTATTTGTATTTCTGTATAAATCTCTACTAAAATAACTCTATATAAATGTATAATACTTATTTCAAACATCACTATAAATCTTATAAAGTGGGTTTATAACAATCATTTTCCTTTCAGTCCTTGGAGGTGGTTTTTCCAGGCCTGGCAAAAAACCCTGTTTTAAAGATGCTTTACTTAGTTGTTAAATGTTTTACAATACACATTTTTTTTTTTTTGGTCTTTTTGAGACAGGGTCTCCCTGTAGTCCCAGCTGTCCTGGAACTCACTCTGTAGACCAGGCTGGCCTTGAACTCACAAAGATCCTCTTGCCTCTGCCTCCCAAGTGCTAGGATTAAAGGCGTGTGCCACCACGCCCAGCTACAATACACATTTAACCATACTTTAAATTATATCTAAAACCAATGTTAGTTTTTGTCTTAGGCGTTGAGGGAGTGTAGTTGATAGTGGTACCATACACCCATAAAGTAGCTAACTGTAACAGCATTTGTACAATCAGTAATTTTTTAACCAAGACAAGCAAATTACACAAATGACCAGAGAAGTTTACTAATTAATAGAGCTGCATCCGAGTTGGAGGGGCCAGTTCCAGTTCCTAGGCTTTTTAGAATTGTACAAATGCATATTAACATTTACATAAATCAAAGATTGTTTACATCAAAAAGTATAAACCAAGTTTTGTATAGTTTGAATCTGTAAAGTGAATTATAGTTGACCTGTTTAAAACACAGGAGTTTAGAAAGCTATAGGGGTTAAAACAAAATACTCGTACATCCATACACATATGTGCACACACACACATACATACATACAAAGGAAAAAAGTTCATGAGATCAATCTGTAGGAAGAAAGTTACATTATTATCTTATACTCAATGAGAAAAGGTCGTTTACACAATAAAGGCTGGGCTTGAGTCTTCGCAGAGGTCTGTCTTCTTAGTATTGGAATAAAAGCTGCACCTTTAAAACACAATGAAAGGTGCTCCAGGGCAAGAGTGCCTGAGAGCTGCTTTTCCAGTCACACAGAGAATACAGTAAAGCCAGCCCTTATCCCACCAGCCATCCGCTGTTTCCAGAGCAGGAGACGGGCACAGAGCAAACATTGGACTAGATTAACCAGGGTATAGATTAACCAGAGTATTTACAAACAGCTACAAACTGAAAAGCTTCATAATTTGCCTTTGGTCTTTTCAAGGCAGAACCTGCCCACAGTCAGAGTTGGGCCTGGTAGACTAGGTTGGCCTTGAACTCACAGGCATCCACTTGGATTAAAGGCAGGCATGAGCCACCACACCAGGCTCTATGAACCTGGAATTTACAAGCTCAATTTGCATCACAGAAGACTGGCCTCTAGAAGAGATTTTTGGGGGAATTTTAGCAGACAAAAAGAAACTTTAGCAGAATTAAGCACTATTTTACACTATTTAAAACTATATACAGAAAAACTTTTTAAGGAGGACTATTTTTTTTTTTTTTTTTTGTCTTTTCAAGACGGCTGTAGCCCCAGCTGTCCTGGAACTCACTCTGTAGACCAGGCTGGCCTTGAACTCACTAAGATCCACCTGCCTCTGCCTCCCAAGTGCTAGGATTAAAGGTGTGCCCCACCACACCTGGCAAGGAGGACTATTTTTTAAAAACAGACTGTGGCTGGCTTTTCACAAGCTTCCATGAAAGCCAATGTTGGTAGACTAATTCCTGGGTAGTTGCCTTTACAACCCAAGCCAGTCTGTGCAAAGATGTTAGGTGAGTGCACAGGAGAGGAAGTGCTCCTCTCACAATTTCTCTGAATACCCACCACCTGGGAAGGCTGGGGAAGCAACAGATGCTCCCAATCCAGGGAAGCCAAAACGGCACCCATGGGCTGTATAATCGTGTCCCACTGAGTGGGTGAAAACCCACAAGAGAATGCAAGCTTCCCAAAGCCTATCAGAGAAAGGGTCTCTGGCACACAGGCCAAGTCTCCATCAGCACCATCCATAGGTGCATCAACAGAGTCAATACGAGAATTCCCTCTGCCTCCAAATTCCCTCTGCCTCCATCCTTAGTCCATGCCTTCAATGATTTGGAGATGCTAAACTTTCTCCATTCCACAACTTGAAACACAACAGCCACAGCAAACCACAGCACACAGTCAACAAACACATGCCATACATCACAAAACAATTCCTCCTGACTGTGGAGAGCTGGGCCCTCCTGTAGGCCTCGCCAAGCCGCCCTCTCTGCCGCTCTCACTTGGCCACCCAAGGCTTGACTGCCTGGTTCCTATTGAACCCCAGTGGCATATACACCCACCATCTATCTCCCCCCACCTCCTGCAGGGCTGCCCCGTCCACTGAGAAGCAGGCTTTACTGGAGGGTCAATCCCCAGATGAGTCTCCCTCTGGCATGCCAGGCCCTCAACTCTTACCCATGTGTTGGCTTTAAAAATGTTGGTGCCGCCTATCCATGGGGCTAGGAACAGGACCATGTCCCATACTTTCACCGCATTGGAGTCAGTGAGCTCCAACCCATGGCTAATCAACATATAGCACAGCACCTGTAGTGCTGGGTCCCTCTTGGAAGTTGTGTTACCCATCTTTTCAGGTCTCACCTGTCCTGGAATCCTTGATTGGCCCCTTCCTATAGATGGTGTCTGCTTCCTTTTTGCCCCATGTTGGGCGCCAGATGCAGGGGTCCCGCCCTGCACGGCAACCAGATGGAAGGGGAAATACAGGTGTGCAGTCTGCCCCACCTTGCAGCCTGGAAGGGGAAATACAGGTGCACAGTCTGCCCCACCTCGCAGCCTCCCATGTCCCAGAGACACTCAGACAGACCAGGAGTCAGTCACAGCTGGATCTCCTTTACTGCAAGCACTACAGCAGTTTATAAAGGAAAAAAAACCACAAGGGAGCAGCCAATCATCTTAAAGGTCAAATAGCTAGAGCCAATCAGAAAAGTTTCAAAACAACCCTGGCCACACCTACCTTCCTTTAGGCCCATCTTGTTTACTTCCTTTAGCTCAGGTCTTGTTTGCTTAAGACCAGCTGATAAGGGCTCCTCAGTCATAAACAAGCCTGGCCCATCTGCCTTACTTCCTTTAAGGTGTTGTTGCCTCTCATGCCCCTTCACCCACAGTCATCCCACAACAAAATGTGATCCCAAGAACTAACACCAATAAAATAACCCACTCCTATGTGAAAGAGTCCCAGAAATGGCCATATCTACTTGTTCTCAAGACTGTCAACAAGCAAAAATAACCCAGCTACTCAATCCTGGGAGGTAAGACCACAAGCCACTAACTGTGCTGACATTATTCAGACACATTAGTGCAAAACCTATTATAACTTTTGACTAATCTCAGGCAATTCTGTACATTAAATTGATCCTAATGTCCTAGTTTAATTTCCATGACTATGATAAATACCCTGACAAAAAGCAACTAAGGAAAGAAAGGGTTCATTTGACTTACAATTCCGAGTTATAGTCCATCATTTCAAGGAAGTCACTGCAGCCAGAATTTGGGACAGCTGGTCACAACACACCAGAGAGCAGAGAAAGAAGAAGGCACCACACTGCCTGACTGCTGGCCTCTCCCCCAGCTTCTCCTCTTTCACACAGCTCAGGGTGCAGCCTAGGGCATGGTGCCACCTACCATGTCAGTTAACAAGACAGTCCCACATAGACACGCCCCCAAGCCAAGCTGACAATCCCACATTAAGACTCCTCCCAAGTATTCAAGGGTGTGTCAAGTTGATGGTTAGACCTATCCCGCTCACCAGCCCTAGCCCTCAACCCTGTGACCCTTCTCCCCTGCCTTCCCACTCTGAGGCACTGATAAACCTTCCTCAAGGCTGTGTTCTCCCTTGCCACAGTAAATTTAATATACGGATTTGAGTGGTGAAGCCTAGCCGAAGCTTCATGGCTTCAATGCAGAAAAGAATTCCAGGACTGGTCAGTATGAAGCGGAGTTTGTATTTTATTAAAAACAGAACACTGGGTGTGGTGACAAACACCTCTAATCCCAGCACTTGTGAGGCAGAGGCAGGTGGATCTCTGTGAGTTCAAGGCCAGCCTGGTCTACATAGTGAGTTCCAGGACAGCCAGAGCTATGTGCCAGCATAGGTGTGGTCTTCTCAAATAAGAGATGTAGTTTCTAGAACACATGTAGTTTTATTGTTATTTTTATTTTATGTGTACAAGTGTATTGCCTGCATGTAGGTAGATGCCCCCTGTCATGCTGTGCTCATGGAGGTCAGAAGAGGACGTCAGCACCTCTAGAACTGGAGTTTCGGATAGTTGTTAGCCACTAGGTGGATGCTGATATTTGAATCTGGGTCCTCTGCAAGAAGAGTCAGTGCTCTTAACCACTAAGCTATCTCTCCAGCCTGAGTTGTAGTTTATTAAAAAGAAGATTTTAACATAGCTTCTTAGCACAAGGGTTAAGAAAAAGATGTTCAGGGAAAGAGACGTGCCTAAGCTTGGGTCTCCTCAAGGGAGAGTTACAATTAAGTGTCTTAGCATTAGCCATGTATAACATTTGAGTGGTTCAGGTTGCCTCTTAAAAGATTGGCGGGGCTGGAGCGATGGCCTAGTGGTTAAGAGCGCCGACCGCTCTTGCAGAGGACCCAGGTTCGATCCCCAGCACTCATATGGCAGCCGAGGGCCGTCTGAAACTCCAATTCCAGGAGAACTCCAGTTCCACGGGAGTCCGATGCCCTCTTCTGACCTCCGAGGTGTTGCACGTCACGGGTGCACAGACTTGCATGCAGACAATACATTCATACACATACGGAAATAAATAAAAATAAAAATAAAAAGATTGGCAAATTGGGTGTGGTGGAGCACACCTTTAATTCCGGCACTTGGGAGGCAGAGGCAGGATCTAGAATTATTCCCCTGCCCCTCCCTGCTTTTCTTTCTCTCTTTTTTATGGATGAGGTTATAGGGTGGATCCAGAGGCGCCTTGGATGGTACTATAGTCTGAGAAGGTAAAACCAGAGGCATTAGGGATATACAAGGTTTTGGGACATGTCCTTCCCCTACAAGTGGGGTTTCTAGTGAGATTCACAGAAATGTGCAGGTTTTCAGTTGGGAAGGAGAAAGGGGCTTAGCAGTTGTTAATTGTGCTGGAGTTCGTGCTTCTCAACTGGCTCCGTTTTCTTCCCATGTCCCCATCATTCCTCTCCTACCTCACCCCTGTCTCAGCCTCCTGAGTGCTGGGATTACAGGTATGCACCAGTGTGCCCAGTGTTGTTGTCCTCCCCTAGCACGGCTGCTCCTCAACTCTTTGGCCTATTCTTTAACACATAGGGTTCTTCTCCACTGCTGGTGGGAATGTAAACTCGTACAGCCACTATGGAAAGCAGTGTGGCGAACCCTTGGTAGACTTGGAATGAACTTGCCACCCAACCCAGCCATACCACTCCTGGGCATGTACCCCCGAGACTCACCCCACCACAGAGACACATGCATGGCCATGTTTATTTCAGCTCTGTTCACAATAGCAAAGAGCTGGAACCAACCCAAATGCCCCTCAACTGATGAGTGGATAGAGAAAATGTGGTACATCTGCACAATGGAGTTCTATGCAGCAGTAAAGAAAGACGACATCATGAGCTTTGCAGGAAAATGGCTGGAGCTAGAGGACATCATGCTGAGTGAAGTAATACAGTCCCAGAAAAACAAACGAAGAATGGTATCCCTCATCTGTGGATGCTAGTGCCAATTACCCAGTTGTAAGTATTTCCTGTGCATGGCCCCTTGAGCTTTTGTCCAAAGCAGTTGGGAGTGATGCATATTGGAAACAACAACAAC